>JAAGNO010006934.1:0-10029 GCA_033439905.1 Ceryle rudis
TGAAGGAAGATTCTCAAAGCATCTTCTATTTTCTTCAATCACACCATGAAAAAGCTCCAAATTTAATGCATGTCCCTCCTAAGAGTCCAAAAACAATAGAAAACATTTCTCATGGTGTCTCAAAGTGAAAACAAGCTCTGACTATTATTTCTTCTCCTCACTACTTATTTCATCAATGATTTCCCAGGTTTTGTGCAGGATCAACATGTGGGTCGTTGCAATGCTTGTACAAACAGAAATATTTATATAAATATTTGAGCATATATTATCATTGGAGATATTTTGAAAGCAGTTTGGAAGATGTTATTTATCTTTGAAATTTCTAGTCAGCACAATTTAGTTTCCTTGTTCTCCTGGAAAAGCAAAAGTCTTTCTTTAGGGTGATATAACTAGGGTAACTGTGATAGTATCCTGTCTGATTCATATTTAAAAAAATAAAAGAACTATTTAACAACTTCCTAGTTAATACTACAGAAGGCAAAAACTCCTTCTTTCCAAAATTCTCCAATTCTTCCTGGTGCTCTATCTGCTGCCTCTAAGTAAAGCAACATCATCTTCATAAGACTTGCTGGAGGATTTCAACTTTCTCCTCATCAGATGCCTTACTATATCCCCTTTTCTGAGCCCACACTCATAAGAGGCACAGCAAGGGACAAGTCAGAGCTCTGTTGTTCAAGCTTTACAAATTACCAGTGCACCCTGTTGTACTGTACCTGGAAACACAAAAAGCACAGAAACCTCACCCCAGTCAAGAAAGCATAAGCCAGACTGCAAGTTCACCAGTGCCTCACAGTATTCAGAAGCTGCAGAGGTTTTTGCTATGACCACAAAACGACAAATCATTTTAACAAAGCAAAAGCATAATAAAACACAGACCGTGTAGTCTCATGAAGGCTTCCGACTGTTAATCAGCGGCATTATGCTTACCTTAGTCTCTAAGGTTACACTTCCCCTCCTCTGTAGCATTTAAATATACACACAGCATAAGACTCAGAGATAAATAATCCTTTCATTTCAACATGATGGTTTTGTGATGTTGGGTGCTATGAAACAGTGGGCAATCAGCAAGCCTGAACAAATCTGGGCTGTTGTAATTGTGTGCTTAGCTTTAATTACCCCTGAGGAGAGTGTTTGCAACTTGATTCCAGAGGGAAGGCAGCCTCCTATTAACATCACCAGATCAAATATAACCTAAAAGACTGATAAACTATACTTCAGTGTCATTTTCCCTACTATTATTCTTAGAATTAAACTTAAGAGGGGTTACGAGCTAGCTGGCTGATACAGAACTGCATTTTAAAATACGTACAAGGAAAAAAAAAAAAAAAAATTACATCTGCTTGAATTTTTTTTAAAAGTTCATAAAAAGTGACTTCAGAGCACAGGGTTACAGACAGCATGGGGTCATTACATTCAAAGGATCAAAGCTCACAAATCCTGGCTCTCCCGAACTAAGATGCACTGCTTTACTTATTCTTAGAGTCAGGACTGATGAATAAGAGAGAACTTGAAAATTTATACTACTATAATACATGCTAATATACCCTCTACTACACAGAGGAATGCAGGCAATAGATTTCAAATTAACAGATCCATTAGTACATATCACCATACTCATGATGTTACTGAACATTAAACAAACACTGGTATCCAACTAGAAATGTTATTCTGCTTTTGGATGCAGCAGTGTACCAGCCTTGCCAGGACTGGAACATACTTTCAATGCTGTTTAGTTTTCAAAGACTGCATGACATGAACTTGGGCAACCTTTCCCTCAGCTACATGCAGAAAGAGAAACCAAAAAAAAAGGAAAAAAAAAGAAGGCAGTATATAACAAAATGTTTCTGTTAAATTGAGATTGAACTAGAGAAGAATATTTTTAACAAAACATCCAAACTGACTTTTAACAGGACTTCAGCTAGCAAAAGCCTTCCAAAAAGTCACCTCTAATTTCCCAGAGACTAATTAATATCTAATATTATTTCATGAATTACATCTAATTAATTCAGCAGGTACTGAAAATAAAGAGAAATAAACAGAAGATAAGAGTCAATGTAAAAAAATCATGCAAGCATTTTTATGAAACATGCCATGCAGCTTGTTCCTACTTTCCATGACTACACAAGGAGCAGTCTAGTCAGCCCCATTGCCCCCACCCCATTCCTGACACTCCCCTTGAGCCAGCACAGGGAGTCAGACCACTTGGAAACAAACCAACCAGGGTACCTTTAGGAAAAAATCCACTCAATCCCCTTTTCAAAACTACTTTCACTAATGGTTCTTTTCTATACTACACTGTAGTAGCATTTTGCTGCATAACATAAAAATCAGGCAAGATAGATAATCTATTACTATTTCTGTTAAGAAGCAACTGCCTCTCACTTCCAATAAATATCCTTTGCAGCATCTTAAAAATAAATGTATTATTTCACTCTACTTATAAAAACAATAATCGATGCTCAATATTTACTATCCTAAATGCTAGGTAAACATTGTCGAGTACCACATGCATTTAAACCTCACTTTGTACTTAGCGATTCTAAGACTGAAGAAGGGCTTTTCTGATTGAGAGACAATACATATTTTACAGAAAACATATGGTCTAAAATGTAGCTTTATATCACTAAACTTCTCAAAATTAAACAAAGAGAGATGAAACTACCTAATTCAAAGAAAGGCTGCTTTCTTTTTGTGAGGTGGGAAAAACTGGCAAAAGGCACCCAACTGTCACAAAGCTTCCTCCTCCTCGTGATGTTTCTAGTAGCTATAATGCCACTCACCGCAACAGGGAAACTCTAAAATGCAACCCAGACTATTAGAGAGAGAATTATTTATGTAACATTTTGAAGTCACAGTTGAAGGCATTTTATAAGAGTATACCTTTCTACACACACACACAAAAATCTTAGAAAGACTGTATCTATAATATACAGTTCTGCTTTTCCCTTTCAATTGCATATATTTGCAAAACTGCAGGAAACAAGACAGTGTTTATAAACTTAAGGCCTGAAGTATCATGTCTGATGTACAAAACTCCGACAAACAGTCCAAACTTGGATTTGTTACCCTGGTGCAAATCTGTCATCATTCCTTTCGAGTCCACAGAGTCACTAGGATTAGCAGCAGTACAAGCGTGAAACCTGGCTGATGAGCTTCAGCAGGAGGAGCTCTGTGTAGAAACCCCAGCTGCTGGGTCAGCCGCTATAGCTAGCGGTTCTCAAAGCAAAGCAATAGTGAGAGCAGGTACCATGGTATTTGGTAGCACAGTTTCATGTCTTCGCTTTGATACAGCATGGACGGAAGCCGCTACATACTTTGATAGACTAACAGATCTTAAACTGCTACACTGGGAAACCCAGTGAAGACACAAAATACATGAACATGGAATGGAAAGAGGAAAACAATTATGACATTACACAGAGAGCAGCATTTGTAGCAGAAGTACCACAACAAGCAAGTCATACAGAATGACTTGCAGTCCAGGGAGAGGGTCACAGCTTACCTGGCTCCTCTATCTACTACCATGTATTCTGGAGTACACATTGCAGCCTTCCCTCCATTTCTGTGCAAATGTCCTAAACTGCAGTATCTGCTTGCATAAATAACTGTTACAGCAGCATGCT
Organism: Ceryle rudis; assembly: GCA_033439905.1. Taxonomy (NCBI): domain Eukaryota; kingdom Metazoa; phylum Chordata; class Aves; order Coraciiformes; family Cerylidae; genus Ceryle; species Ceryle rudis. The sequence goes on from JAAGNO010006934.1 coordinate 3,624, forward strand.
AAATTAGGCAAGAGAAGTTTGCAAAGATGAGGATGAACTGTCTGACTCCTTAGTTAAGGTCAATTAGAAATTCCTGTGGATACACCAGTCATGTTTTCACAGCTAAGCATGCATTCCAGAATGGTTTTAAAATATGACATGTATTTCTGCAATAGGTACAGCCTTTAAAAGTGAAAGCACACTCCAGAATATACTCACTGCTGTATAACCTAAGGACTCGAACCAAAATCCCTAATTCAGGAGCTAAAATTCCTTAAGCAGGTGACTAAGTAGGCAGCTCTGAACTTGGAAAAGACCTTTAAGATATGAAGTCCAACTGTTAACCCAGTACTGCCAGTTCACCACCAAACCATGTCCCTAAGTACCACATCTACATGTCTTTTAAACACTTCAAGGGATGGTGACTCCACCATCTCCCTGAGCAGCCTGTTCAAGTGCTTGACAACCCTTTCAGTGAAGAAATTTTTCTTAATATCCAATTTAAACCTCCTCTTGTCATAGAAGATCAGGCTTCTAAAACATAGAAGCCTTATAATAAACCTGCCCTGACTAGGACTGATCACCTCATTCTCCTGTATAGTATATGCCTTGAGAGCACAGGAGAAGATCAGGCAACTGAACTTACCATTAACTTGCTTTTCTGGTCTTTGATCAGGAAGATATATGATGACCTTAGCTGCTTCCAAAGGAAAAAATTTCTTAGGTATTAAGAAAAAGTGTAGTCAGAGTGGAGAACAGAGTAAGAAAGAGAAGAATAAGTCCATTTGCCAGTAGTAGAATGTTTACATTAAAGAGAAAAATATGCATAAAGTATTCTAAATCCACCTCTTCAACATGTGACATGTACTAAGTCGTTTTGGGTTTTTTTGGGTTTTTTTTGGGTTTTTTTTTTTTTAATTTAAGGTCCATTTCACCACAAGTTTTGCAAAGACAGTTTTTATGTTACAACTTTCCACCAACACAGAAATTCAGGCTTCTACAACACGAGGACATGAACTTCAAACATCTTCTCTTAAACACTTTTGAAAGATACCCAAAAACATGAGTCATGCAAAGTGAAATTTAATCCTCAGATGTCTTTTCTGTTACAGAGAAACAGAAATATATGTCATATTTGAAATGCTTTATGAAATGCAGATTTGAATAGAGTACCATGACTGATTCCTCAATTAAAAAATATAGGTATGTCTTTAGACAACACTGGAGTCAAAATAGAAAATAACCATAAACATTTTCTTTTTCCTAAATTTAACAGCATTGTTTGCAACAATGAACTCCAGAAGAAACATCATTCTACATGAAAAACATAGACAAAATAAACCTCCAACACAAACTGAGAAGCAGGCATCCCTTTGCCATGAGATCTCACCTGCAGAACAGTAGGTATCTATAGTGAAGGATAGGAAAAATGAACCTAAGATGGGAATGAGAAGGAGTCATAAGAGCAGTGGGATGCCAGTGTGGTAGGAATTAGAAAACTTCAACTAGTTTTGAGATTGTAAACCTCTATGCCTACAAGAACAGAAGTTTGGACAAGATGAGCCTTGACCAGTACTTCTAATTCTCTATGAGCATATTCAAAAATCCATAAATCAATCTAGGATCACCTGGTCTTCATATATTGGGCTAAGTATACCTTATAGATAAATCAGTGGTGCAGAGGTAAAATAAGATTTAGATAAAATCTACAGATAATAAAAATATCTGAGCATTCTGTCTGAAAAGTCTCTTAAAGGTGACCTTGGTCATGTAGTGAGAAATGTGAAAAAAGATATAAATAGTAACAACATTTGATGTGTATCCAAATAGTACTTTGAGTTGCAAGAGCAAGGGTTTGACCTGCCAGAGTAGCAATTAAAGTGAAGGAATAAAAAGCTCAGTTCTCTCTGCATAAAACCATCATGTGTGAAACCTAATAGCCAGGCCACAGCATGAGGGACAGAGCTCAAAGTATCACTGTATCCCTTAAATGAAGCAAGGAATTATCAGTCCCTGTCTGATAAAGCTTATTGTGTTGATCAGCAGGTACCTTTTAACTTGAAAAGGATTTACAAATTGAAAAGAGACCAAGGCAAAGCAATATAAGCAAGATAGGTCTGGTAAGTACAGAAAATACAAAAAGTTAAATATGGACCACCTAGGAGCAATACATGACAGACACAGACGCAAGAGGGGGGACAGAGTATTTGAAAGACTTCTGAAAGGTTTGGAGAAGAGAGAGAACTGAAATAAAAGTATGTAACTGAGAAAAACAGGTCTGAACATCAGGGAAATCTTGACATCAAGATTATTCTGAATGATATTTAATGTTCATGATGGCAGACAACTAGACTATGGAAATATCTGAGAGAATTTGGGAATCTCTACTGCACATGATTTGTATCAAGACCGAAAAAAATGTTATATGTACAAGATTAGCAATTCCATATTGACAATTAGAGGATTAGACAACGAGCAATGGGTAGTACGACTGCAGTTGTTAAAGACGAATTGCAATAAGGTATTCACAACCAGTGTCAAACTTCCCTTTTATGAAATACAAACATGATTTTGCTTGATGTCAAGGAGTTTTCAGAATTAGATTTATTACAAGATTTGGTCAAGAGATCAATAAAACAAAATTTAACAGAAGCAAACAAAAGCAGAAACATAAGTTACAAGCTACCATCAATGATGCAGCCAGTGCAGTGGTTTTATCGCATCCATTCTACAGCACAAAAATGGGTCCTTCCTCCACAAACGGTCTTGTTAAAAGCTTAACATCATAACATGGAAATATATAGAAATCTCTGTATTTCTTTGTATAAAGAATTAAAAAAACACCCTTTAGCTTAATAAGAGAAAAGAACACTTATTTTTATTTGAAATTTGCATTTTTATTTTCCTAGGGTACTTGCATTTTTTTTGCATTTGAAATGCAGAAAAAAATACAAACGCTAACACAGAATGACTCTGGTAGGCATTATGTACTTATTCCTACAGACAAGTAAAGCAGAAAAACTTTTCACTTTTACACTTCTGTCAAATCTGGTTGTTGACAATACAAACATTTTAGAAGTTCTCAACACAGCAGCAGTTGCAAATCCAGAGAAAAGAAGTTGCTAAGAATCCCTCTCTGCAAGTGGAATGTTCCACTTTTATATAAATACTACTTTTGTCAGAACAACTTGTACAGAGTCATGCTACCACTGCACATGAATAGGAAAGTTTGACATCTGTAATGGAACTAGGAACTTTTGTTCATGCAATGTGTTTTTGTTCTTTGCAGTAAATATAAGATTGACCATTTTATTCCTAAATATAACTTGTTTCTGATTTTAAATATTATTTTTCCATAATGCATTTCTAACAAACTTCATGACAAAACACCCCAAGCACAGTTGCTAGTTGCCGAGTCCCTTACACCTACCAATTTGCTTGCATGCAAACTGCTGTGAGCTGAATCAGACAAAAGCAGAAATGTCTTTCATTTAGGGACGTTAGGATTCATGAAAGTTGCAACAAAGCAAGACATCCATCATATAATTTATACTTACTTTTACTAGACTGATGGCAACTTTAGACATTATTACTAGATACAAAGTATTTTGATTAAAAGCTTATCACCAAATCATGGAAAGTACAGCTAGACAATCTCAAGTCATCCAATCTATCTACATGGAATAAAACAAGAATCCTCCCTTAAATCTATGGTGTCAGTCAAATGCCAGATTATTTGAAAATCACTTTACTATAAATAGCACTCAGAACAGAAGGAAAAGTAGTAAAGGTAAGCGAAAAGATGGTACGAGAAGAAGAAAAAAAAATATGACTGCTACTGCCTCCATGGAATTTGGTGCATTTTCTGTACACAACTGTAGCTCAGAAAAGCAAATAAAAAAATCAAATCACATCTTCAAAACAGATCTTAGTGAACTGTAAAGAGGCATTTGTTAGAAACTACAAAAACCCCTAATATGACTCTCATTTAAAAGAAGGGTTGGAGAGATTGTGATATTTGCAGAGTAAATAGCAAATAATGACAAGTGTCAAGATCTTGCTCGTATTCTGAATCTTTAATTACTTGAGAGAAAATATAGAGAAAAATAATTAGATGATAAAATTGTTAATTATGCAGACTAACTGATGGAGATATAGAAACTACTTAGGCAATTCAAAGTTAATCCTTCAAGAGCAACAAAATGTTGAGACATCTGTTTTGTCTAACACCAGTAAGAACAATATAGTCCATCTTTAACTGAAGGCCTGGAATCACACTGCTCGAAGTTTTGCTTACACTGGAAAAGTTACAGTTACCAATTCACAGCAAAAAAGAATCATATGCAAGTTTAAGTTTTCAGAAGAGCTTATAGGGCTAGACCTAGGGGCAGTATAGCTTTGCTTGTAGGTTGAGCAACTTAGGGAATCAGTGAGATTTAACACAGACAACACTTCAGAAGGGAAATATTCTCCAAAAGATTCAAGCAAAGAGGACTGAAATGGGATATAAAATTTACTGTAAGATAAGGTACAGAATCAAGCCTGAAGGGATACTGACTTAAGCAGGAACTGCTTGGCTTGAGGCCAGCCTGGAGTAACCTGGTGGTCTTCAGTTCCTCCTGTAACTGATGTACAGTCACATCTGGCACGATTACATACATAACGGTCCTTCTCAGGAGAGCAAACAGGTACAGAAAAGCCTCCACTACTTATAACCACTCAGCAAAATGGAGCCTCTCAGTCTCAAGTGCTGCTGTTATCTTTTCTCTCATGAGAATAAAATTCATTCTATTAACCTGCAGTTACAATGTTAACCACAGCACTGGCTGCATCACTCCCTGAAGCAGATCTGGTCTCAAACTTTACAGCAGAAGCAATAAGCAAACAAATGAATAATTACTGTAAGATCTCTGCTTAAATTTTAAGTTGTCACACAACAAGTTGGCATATGAACAGTCAAGGACTACGTAGAGTTTCAGATTAAGCAAGAGTTTTAAGAAAGTCTGATATAGCTTCAAAAATGTGTTATTTTGTTTGAATTAAATGGATGCTATGGATTTACCTAGGGACTTTCAAAAACAAAAGACTGCTCAGAAAGCTTTGATATCTCAGACAAATGAAAAAAAATATGGAAATCAAGCTTTCAGTGAGACTTGGATGTGTTTCATAGTACAAACAAGCTAAATTCTTTTAATAAAACAAATTAAAGAAAATACACTAATGTTGTCTTCAGTTGGGAAGGACACAAACAGGTGTAACTGGAGTCATGAGTAACCAAGGAACACATGAATGCCCAGTTGTCTGAAGTCTAAATCAGATGGTACCCCTTGCTGTAGTCAGTTAAAGAAGCTGTTGTTTGCCTGCATGAAAAGGTTTTGTGTGATTCTGTCAAGTCAAGCTCTGAAGAACAACAGGTTGCAATCTCCATCCTTCATCTTCCTTATAGAGGAGAAGAGTCTTTGATAACAGACAGCTCAAAAAATCAAGAATGCTGGATTCAAGAAATGAGGTGACACCTTTACAAAATACGGAGCACTAATGTGATACATAAACTGGAGAAAGCTGCACTCAAATTAATCTAATTTAAGATTCCAAAAGGTGGCTGGGTACATGCTGCATTGACAGCATGCATATATGCATATTAAGAGGCAGAATTCCCACAGTACATCCAGCACCAACAGTTCAAAGAGATTTGTCAAATATAGGACACAAATTACTTAAAATGATACTGTTTTATTTTTATTAACTCATCCATCCCTACTTTTGTTTAAGAATGGATTTCCTCACTTACTATGTCTCAACTACATAAAAAGCTACTTGAATTCCTGTTCACACTTTAAACACCAAGCATCCTTTTTTGAAATAGTTCACCTCTCAGTAGCTCGTTTCCAGCATCATTCAGTCCATTTTTCTCAAGGTATTTTTCCTCATGAACAATTTTCAATTTTACATGTCAGTAAAATATCCAAGCCCCTGGCACTATGGAGTTAAGATCAAAAAATTATAATAATTCCTCACAACTTCATTTTATTATTTGTAAGAAAAGCATTGACTTTTCTTTTTTAACATGCTTCCTTTTTTCAGATTAACACTGAATCTAGCTAAGAACTTTAATCTTTATCCCCTTTAGAAATCAACCACACTTTTCTAAAGTGGCATTTGTTCTCTGTTCCATCAACAAGCTGGGAAGAAAGCTTGAGCTCCTCTCCAGGTGGCATATATTGTATACACAAAGAGGTCTTCACTTTTCACTCAACTCATTCCATTAGAGAAGGTAAACCCCAGTTTCCTGTTGAATTTTAAAACAATACCTCATTTATAAATGTTCTGGTCTGAGTGAGAACAGACTAGTTCTGTTCAGTGATTTTACTTTTCAGCTCAGTTCTTCTAACTAACTGCACTTTCTGAAGTCAGCAGCCTGTTTTCA
>JAAGNO010006934.1:10129-24206 GCA_033439905.1 Ceryle rudis
GTTCAATACTGGTTTTGAATATATTTGTGTGTATATATATATATATATCTATTTTCATTATTATTATTTTCATTCTCACTAAAGCTGTTCTAGTTTTCTAATTGCTAAGTCTCTCTCCCTTATTCCCTTTCTGTTCCCCCTTGGGGAGGGAGGGGGTTTAACAGAGAGCTTCTGTTATAGGTCTAAGTGGCTGCCCTGACCCTAAACCGTGACAATAAAAATTGCCAGTTGCATCAACCTTACTTTTCCTGGTATGTCTTCTGCTTTAAAATTTTTACTTGCAATACTTCCGCTATAGGTGCAGTATCTATTACTCGCTGTAAATGACCCTGCACTGGCATCCATTTTGTTGCTATCAACAATCACTTGAGCATTACAGATTTTTTGGCTGACAACATCAACTACCACTTTGTTGTTATGCTTAAAGTTGCCATGGAGACAAAAGAACAGCTGAATAGAAATCTTAATGCTTGGGAAATGCTTATTCTTTAGTAATAGGATGCTACTTGCTGGTATAGAGTCTCAAGGTTTAATGTAAGTTATTATAAATAGTAACTTTTGAATCAAAGCCTTGCTCAAACAAAAAGACAAAAGACAGAAAAGAGACTTGTGTTTCCTCCTGCCCACCTACAGTTCTACTGGCAATGAACAGAGGCAGAGATGACTGTCTCCCTGCTGTGGCACAAGAGATCAGCACAGCAGAAGCTGCCTCCAGCCTCAAGAATACAACAGCCACTGCACCAAGGTGCTTACCTTATTTTTTCTCCATGTGCCTCTAAGTTGCAAATAACCTCAAAATAGGAAGGAATAAGAAACTTCCATTCTTCATCTTCCTCGCCAACTCATCTTAAGTGCTGCCCCATCCGTAGAAACACAAGACAAACCAGGAAAAGAATAAAGGATCCTCTCCTTGAATTTTTTTTCCTCTAGCCATACAGATCTGGTTTTTCTCTAGCATAACCCTTCCTACACAGAGTATGTGTAGCAACTCAGACTAACAGCTGAATCCCACTGCTCTCTGCTCATAATCCATTAACTCACATTACAGTGTAACTTGCAACTGATGGCAACTGAGGGAGCTGAGCCCTGAGATACTTGGCGCCTTTCAGATTCCAGTCCTAGATGTTTAATTCCTTCCAGCTCACTGCTGCTCCTCCTCCTTAGTGGACAGAACACATGGAATCAAAATGAGTATCACCTAAAGGATTTTCTATCTTAAATCCTGTTCTTGGTGAGTCAGAGACTTTCTAAAGAGCAGATTATTCCTGATTTGGTACAGTGAATCAGAGACCAAATGCAATAAAGCAGAGTCTTGTCCCATAAAGCAAAGCAAGTAGGCAGCTGTTGGGGACAGCTGAAGGAATATTTTCCTATACAGGAGCCTTCCCCTCACCCTCCACTGACATGCTGCTGCCCTTCTCACAATACCTCAATGGCAGCAAGAACACAAAACCTATTCCCATGGACTGCTGTCCGACCCTTCCCTGGCAGTGGGAGCAGCTTTAGCCCCTCAATTTCCTGCCCCATGAGCAGGTGCAGGATAGTACAGTCAGGAGGAAATGTTCTAGCAAGACAGCAAGTGGTAGGGGATACTGTACAAGGGGAGGAGGATGACTGAGCTAAAGATGATCCTACCTCCTCCTCACCATACCTCCCTGACGAAAGACTCCTGCATGCCCTTTCTCAGTCACTGAATTGTCTCTGCCCTCCCTCCCTTTGCTCCCCACAGGCCTGACATCCTACTTGCAGCTACTTTTACCTCTACAGAAACTTCTTAAGAACCCACAGCTTTCAACAACTTGGCCTCTGTGCCAAAATACATTTTGTTGACATTTCAGAAAGAACACTTCTCACTGAGGATCATGATCTTTTACTCGTATTGGACAAAATCCGCTTTTGCTAAGAAGCCCTGAATTGACTTTGGAGCTCACAGAAGCGAAAATATTAAATGTTAGTGTATGAAAGAACAGGCAGGCTGTGACAGTAGAGGTCTGTTCATCTAGCTTGGAAGTTTCCAGGTGAGTGAGAACATTCTATTGATAAGCTGAAATTAAACACACAGATCGATCCTAGTTTTACAAATTCTCTGATCTGCAGCAAAGGTGCTCAAAGTGGAAATAAAATTCTGAAATAACACTACTTTTTTATTCTTTTGAGCAAATAGTCTTCTATTCTTTGAAGGAGAAGAGGAGAAAGGATGAAAAGTTATCATTTAATTCAGCATTTCAGCATTCATCTGCAATCCTAAAGTCTAAGGGACATGATGCACAGGATCACAACAAAGAGGAGTGAAAATGCAAGAGCAACTTCCTCAAAAAGAGGTCAAGACAGTATTTTAAGTAAACTCATTGCCCACTCTCAGGAGTTTTATTAATCCAACCTCAGTTTTGCCTCAGCAGGTCTTGCTCCAGACTTGTCCAGTCACAGAGAGATTGCACATCTTGAGCAAGTGACCTGGGCAGGTACCCAGCAAGACAGAGCGCTTACCTCTTATGGTGTCTTCTTCAGAGGCATCAACAGCCAAGAGGGATGCCTGACAACAGCACACAGCCCCCTCTTTGGAATAGCATCCATCAGGGCCAGCAGAGGGCTGGGACCTGGGCTTCATCCCACCAACACTGGAGCAGCTGCTGGATTCTGACAAGTCTGAGCCAACACACTGGTGTCTGGCTACAGACAGAAATTTGCAGTTTGGCACATCACTTCTGAGAGGTTGCCAAGCTCAATTCCACATCTCTCTAAAAGTGAGGGATGAAGGGAGAGGGTAAATATGCTACAAAATGATGGTGTTTCTGATCCTTGTTCCCCCACAGTCAAGCCCAAATTGAAGGGAAAGAAGTCCACACACCATGAAACTAGGTAAAACTCAAAGGGAAAAGAAAAACAGCTGAGTGGCAGCAGCCTCAGCTCAGTCTCACTTGCATTTTTATCAAATATGTTTGGAATTGAGCTCTTCTGAGAGAGAAAAATCTTCTCTGAAACGCAATTTAAAGAAATGTGTGACAGGGCAGGAAATAAATGGCTTCGATTTCAAAGGTTATATGTAAAGATCATTTTATAGGGCGAAGACTTTTGGAAAAGATTGTTCCATGAAAAAAATCCAGATGGAACTCAAAAAGAAATAAAGCAAGAAACTGATAACTTCTAGTCAAGTTGCATTTGAAGATTAACATATATTGAGAAGCTATGAGGAATATGAAAGGGTTTGCATAGCTTAATACATATTCACACAAATTCCTTGTGAGAGACACTGTACTACCACCTGGGTGAAGTCTATCTTAACTTATTTAAGGCCACCTGAGAAAATCCCCAGCATATAACTTCCTCAAAGTACAAGTCTTTCTTTCACACAACTACTAAATAAATAAATAAATAAATAAAATGCCCTGAGATAATTATATACAGTTGCCTTGAAGGGATAGAGGTTTGCCTAGGATTTCAGCTCCTAGATTTCTATTTTAAATCTCTTAAATAAAGGACAACATTTGGATAAACTGCGGGGTGAAAAAGTAGGGTATTCAGACTACTCAAGTGCAAAGGAAGAAATGAACTTAAGATGAAGAGTAAATAGAGGTCAAACATATACAGTTTTAGAAGGGAACCAATCAAATTATGAAAAAGAAGAATGATGCAGAAGCTAGCAAAGACACCCAGAGATCATCTAGCAGCTTTCAGCAAGGAAACCAAAATTCATAGGCTTACCTGTTATCTTGCTATATTAACTTAGTACTTACTTGCGGCACCTTAGGCAATGAGATTGAGGATTCCTTGGTGTGAAGGCAAGATTCAGGAAGCTTTCCTTCAAGTAGTTTGGCAGAGATAAGCTGCATTCCTGCTCAGGGCAAGGGGTTCTGAGCAGAGGATGCCAAAGCTGTTAGTCACCATACAATATCCTTGCAATAGCTCAAATTAAGAAACCTTGCTGCCCTTCCAGTAAGTCAATCTTTCATACTTTTGTTTCTTGTGGCATGAACAATCTTTACAGATGCTATTTAATAGGAGTTTGTGCATTTTATCAGAGGTCAGTATCAGGTACTTCAATATTTATGTTCATGTTTCCTTAGGGTGTTAAACCTTAGGGTATTAGGGTTTTAAAATTTTGATGAAATGTCTTTAAATTCCCCTGGATTTGTAGTCATAATTGACAGCATTATATAATTTTTAAGTACTGAATGACTCACAATTGGATATAAAATACTGACTTTGTAGAAACTTTGTTATGCTTCTTAATATTTCTCACAATTTCCTTGCTCTACGGGTTTAGGATTTCAATCACTGATGTCTGGAATTACAAGAAGCAATTCCTCTCTTTCAAGTAGAAGCCTTTCATTTGTTTAATTTTAAAAAGCAAAGAGTGATGAGATCCTAATTTTTGTTAGACTTGCGTAACTACATTTCAAAGTACTTCTCAAACAGCTGTAACAGAAGGATTTCCCAAATCTTACAACTAGACCTAAAATGCTAAGCAAAATAAATCCTGAGGCCTATGTACTCAGCTTTCAATGTATCTGGATGAAGCTTTTCTATTTAGACCAAGTATTAGAAAGTTTTACTGTTTATTCTGTGGTTAGGTTTTTTTTTTTTTTTAATCAGGTCTTCCACCCAGTCCACAAAAGTTGCTCATTTCTTTTAACTCAAATTGCTACTCAGATCCCAGTAATGTATCTTTGAAACATTAAGACTACTCCTACATTCTTACAAATCACTACAGTATCATAAGTCTTTACTTTTAACTTGGATTCCTGAAGAGGAAGAAGAAAGGCTATTTAGTTGGTTTTGTTTGCTTATTTGTTTTACTGTTACTAAGCTGTAACAGGATCCCATCTCTTTCATTATCTGACACTATTTCTCAATGGCCAAACTTGAACAGGGACTCAAAAAGTAAAATGATACTGTTCTTTATGTCCCAAGAGCAGAGAGCTAAAACAGTAAACTGATACCATTTACAGCTGCTAGAAATAAGCTTTTGGCTTCAAGACCTTTAATGGAACATAACATGTTTCAAAGCACTACATACGTGCAGAGTATGCCACTAAAAGTAATGACAAGGTTACTGCAAACAAAGGCACAGAAATAATCAAATGTCAGAATACTGAATGTCACCTTTATGAACAGAGTGACCAGGACAAGAATCACAGACTAACTCTACTGCAGGGAAAGCACTGTTCAAAAGGTATCTGCGAGTTGCCTAGATATAGAAAATTTTGCAATAAATATTTTAATGAGATTATTATGAACCTTAAACACAACTATAGAACAACATTCCTACTGCTATTACTATGAGTAATTTAAAAGGAAATAAATATCTGTACCCCTCACTACACCACAAACATCTGAGACATAAATACTGCAGACAAAGATGTCCCCTGGTTTGATACGCTTGGGACAAAATTAGGAATGATGGGATGGAAGAAATGAATGGTATTCCTATGCCTTAATATTGTGAAAACCAATATCTAAAACAACCTATCCAATAAAGCCAAAGGACACCATCTCATGGGAAAGGCGGGAAAGCCAATAGCTTAGGACTTCTAAAAAAAGATCAGAAAAATAATGAAATTAGTGAGTGCAGTCTATTTTCATGTGTTTCAATACCAATTTCACTTGTGCTTCAATTGTATTTTTAGTATTAAAACTCAACAAAATTTATTTTAAATGTGATAATAACAATAATTTAAAAATGTAAAGAGCACAGAGCCACAGAATAACCATGTAGTCTCTAACATTGCTGATCTTAAAGATATACCCTTTACTCCTGAGTATACTCAGTGATTGTTCATTGATTTTGTTCTACAGCTGGAGTTCTACTTAATCAGAAACCGCACATCACTCCACACGGACTCCTTCACACTCCAGATACAGAACCAAAATGAAAATGCCTCCTCTTTTAAGATTTTTACTTATCTTTCATATAAATTAGGCAAAATGAGATTGCTGGGCCTATTTCTGTTCTCACATGTGCTCCTGTCCATTACATTAATTCCATTAGCCTCAGAAGATTCACACAGGTAAAAAAATAAAGACTGAGCAAGCCAGCCAGAGGACACTGAGATGAAGCGCACACACATCATGACAAACTGACCTGTAGCTTAGGCACCTGATAGGCAGTGGAGATGCTGATCAACCTTTTGTTTTAAAGCCTGTTAGAAATATAATACATCACTCAGAGGCCAACTCCTTATCCCACTGCAGTGAGCAGCAAAACTTCCAACAAAACCAGAATCACAAATTATCAAATTGAGGGTAAAGAACAACATTCACAAGGAATCTTATAAAAACTGGTCACACAGCTTTACAGCTTGGCATATACCATAAGCTAGAAGATCACTGAAGAAGAGAGGTGAACACCCTACTCCTTTACCTCCAAGTACTCCCTATAACTTTTACTGACTGAACAGCTACCCTTTCAGTAACATCGAAAGCACATAAGCATAGAAATTACTTTTTCAGTTAAATTATAGAACTGATTCTACCCTTATTCTTCAATCTTTTCAAAAGCTTTAAACACTTTGAATTACTCTACATGTCTATAGTGCCCTTAGTTTCCTATAGTTCCCATCAAGCGTGGAGTAAAGTCTCTCTTTCTACTACTAGTGATACCTCTACTCTGATCTTGACTGTATCCTCTCTGGTTTTTTTTTTCCCAGAAACCTCTCTGCTTCCAATAATTCTCTACTACAATGGTCTCCCTACCTGTTCTGAAGTCTCTTCCCCTCTTCAGTTTCAGACAGCACAAAAATAGTTGCAAATACTTTGCTCAAAATTTTCATTCTCAGCCTCAGCCATTGATTCACACTTAGCAATAACTTGAAGTTTTAAAATGTACATCTCCAAAATGGCCTCTCTTTCCATGCTCCCTAACTAACAAGTCCTCTATTTACAGAGAAGCACTTTACCAAGTTATCTGTAGTTCTAGAGATTTGGGACTACCCAAGAGAAAATATACAGGCTTTCAGATTAAACTAAATTAAGCTTCATGGTTTTGCAAGAACATGAGAAGGGACAGAGCAGGGATTTAGGAAGAGCTTTAGCTATGGACATTACCTTTCAGGACAGAATTCATAAATTCCTATGAGTTTTTTTTGTACTTACCAAAAACCTGAAGAGCTATGCAATACAAGTAGGGATGAGAGAAGAGATGGCTCTGGGAAGACCGTATAGTGACCTTCCAATACCTGAAAAGGACCTACAGGAAAGCTGGAGAGGGACTGTTTATAAGGGCATGTGGTGTAAGGACAAGGGGCAATGATTTTAAATTAGAGCAGGGTAGATGTAGATTAGACATTAGGAAGTTCTTTACTATGAGGATGGTGAGACACTGGAACAGGTTTCCCAGAAAAATTGCAGACACCTCATGCCTCTCAGTGTTTAAGACCAGGCTGGATGAGACTGAGCAACCTGGTCTAGTGCTAGGGTCCCTGCCCATGGCAGGGGAGTTGGAACTAGATCATCTTTAAGGTCCCTTCGAGATCAACCCATTCCATGGTTCTATGTTCAAATTAAGATCTTTGAACTATTACTATTTGTTTAGGACTTGCAGCCTTCTTTTTGTAAGTTCTACAAGTTCGTATGTGAATGTCCTATAGCTAGATTAATATTCAGCACTTAAAAGGACAAAAAGAGAAAAAAATCTACTTTCTGTTCAGCCACAGTTCTTCTATGATTTACTCATGCACACTTGGGTTCTCTGTCAGAGAGAACCTCACCCACCCACAAGGCAGGGCTTCTTTCTGGTTCTGATGTGCTACTACCTGTCATTTCAGGAAGTTGGCAGTAGCTTTTCAAAGTACTTTTCAGACCTATTTTTAGAACTATTATTGGCTTTTCTACCTAAACTTCAGCTGTGCCACCATGGCATGGCATCAGACATTAATATATGGTATCTCAAGTCATTAAAGAGCAGTTATTAATATCAACAAACCAATTAATTTTTGCAAATCAGACAAAGCACATGGAACAACCTAAGAATAGCCCTAGAAGTTATTATCAAACATAATCCTCTTAAATTTAATCTTTAAAAAGAGAGAACAAAATTTGGTTTTAGTATCATGGAAACTCCAAAGTATTTTCAAACACTTTTAAAAGTGTAATTCTGGGAAAAACAACACTTTAGATGCTTTAGATACTTCTCTGGGATTAAGAACTACCCCCTTTTTCAGAATTATTCTAATTTGATATCTACCCTAAAGATATGGGCTACTAAAAAATTAAATAAACCTAGGAATGTAGAACAACCCTGTATCTTCTCATATTTTTATTTTAAAGTAATAACTGGATGTTGCTTTTTAAATGTATTACACTTTCTAAAGGAAAAGCTGGTCTATGGCTGACTCATTAGCCTCCTGTCATAACTATTGAATTTTGTCCTCTAAGTCTTGTTTCATGAAGGTCTGCTGACATATGTCAGCAAGAGTACTTTCCTAAGAACACTACAGGGCTGTATCCCTAAGTAATCTTAAGTAACATAAAAGTATTTCAAATGTCCAGAGTCTGCAATAGTTATAATACATTATTGTATATATTATATAATTGTTAAATTATATTTTGGTGTATTTACAACAATGAACAAAAAGTATTCTAAATTTAACACAACTATAGAAGTATATGACAAATTTAGGAGTATTTGGGGGTAGTGTTTTATTTGGGGGCTTTACTTTTATCCTTAGCCGTTTCTCAGTCAGTCACAACTATTCTATAAGCTTAGGACAGGCACCATCCAAGTAGTTAGTTAAGCAATGTGGTGGTTTTGTGTAATGTGGTAAAATGTATGACTGCATGCTTTCCTGAGCAAGAACAAGACATGCAAGTAACAAGGAGTAAGATATGGTAAGCATCCTTTTCTGTCAAACAAATGTCTTGACATTTAACTATGCGTGTATTGCTGTTGAATGACAATGAGGAAGAGTTCAAAAAGAACTTTTCTTTCCTCCATTGTGAAAGTTCTGTCTTTCTTCAGATTCCCTGTAAAATCTAGAAAGAACAATCTGATTCTTTAGTCATCAACTTCAGTTTAGTCAAAAGCACAGCATCACCAAGGATATACATTTTAGCTACTGTCTAAATATCTGCTAAAAACAAAGGAAAAAAATAAATATCACTTCAGAACATAATTTAGCTACTATGAAGTCTCCATTTTATTTTTTATTTTTTAATTCTAGCACTACAGAAGCACACTCATATAAGCAGGATGCTAAATAAGAAGAAATACCAAATGCAGCTCTGCATAGACAAACACGAAGATCCAAGCTGGGTAACACATGGATTTTGAAAATAACATGCAGGAAGTACCCTGTATATGCTGGTGAGATGAGATGCCCCGTCACTCGTAGATAACTGCACTTATCACTTATCATTACCTCTTCAAATAAAGGCATCTGCTTTAAGAGGAAATGCTGTTTTGGTACTATGGCTTAAGGATGTATATAAAAATTATCTGGGGAGCACTGCCCTTTGTAACATGCAAGTCTGCATTACATTTCTCTTTGGTAATAACTGTTAATGAAATTACCTAATAAAACAGAAGTTTCAACCACGAAGACTACAAAATTAAATTTGGTTTCATAGCATAAGCTGAACTTCACTGTCTAGCTTTTATTACTACAGTAGGCAACACATGTAGAATAACTAAGAGGTTTGAATGCTACTTTTTATTGTAAGACCACATTTTTCATTAGTTTATAATTTGTCACTCTGTTAGTTGAAGTTCTGCTTTACTTGTTTAAAATTTTATTTCAGTTTTAAATTTCAAGTCACTTCTGAGCACAGCTATTATAGATAGCTGGAGGGTATATATACTTGAAGAAAGCAAGACATCACCCAATTAGGATTACCTGATGTTGTCCATTGTGAAAGATTCTTAAAATTTTGGCGGAACTTCTCACATTTCTGTTAACTGTTGATATTTGAAATAAGTGCTTAAGTCTGTCAACCTAATCTTTCATTTATTGATGTACCTTCTGAAGTGTTAAAAATCATTCCTGCCCTCATCTTTGCCCCAGGGAGATTTCAACAACCTATCAAAAACTCTGACCAATCTCAGAAAGGACCATGGAACTTCTAAAGCTCATGCCATACCCACAACATTCACACACTGGTCCCCTACAACCACTGGAACAATGAAAAAGGCAACCAGGATAAGAGAGCAAAATGTCCACTCTGAAAACTGAAACTTAGCACAGTGTCTTAATACTCTAGCTACCTCCTCTCCTTCCGATGGACAAGTCTCCTCCAGGGGTCTGAGAACAAGCAGGCCTTTCTCTCAACCATTCTCTGCAGATAGCACGTACAATTAGCAATCTCTCCTACCCACAGAGTTTAGGGAACACCATGATTTTTCAGAGACCTTGCAAGAAGGATGTTGGACATAAGAGGAACCAAGACAGGCTTAGCTTCCTCCTACAAGTTCCTGGATTCAACAACTTATTGCTTGAATTGATAATTGTCATCTTTTATTGTCAGATAATATTATTAGCCCTGTAGATCAGACAGTAACAAGAAATAATAAGTATACTGTCCCCTGTCTTCTCTTGTCCCTTTCTGGTTGCACTGAGGTCAGTTGTGTTCTTGCTTCCCTTTGCCTATCTTCCCACAGCGAGGCAGAACTTCTCCATAAAGGCACACAGGACTAACAGAAATAAACATCACAGCAAAGAATTACAGGATGATGCAAGTAAATCATACATAAAGACACTTCTTATGTATGCCAAAGCAAGCTGCTTCAGGATCAGACTAATCTTCTTTACAGTTTCACAAAACACTAATGAAAGACCTGATCAAAATCCCAGAAATTAAAGCAGGAGAAAACTGTTCTGAATACTTCTAAACAATCCCTTGTTCTAATCGCACGACTCCAAATCTTGGCCAACAAGTCTCTGCAGAATTCAAGCCAAACCCATCCCCAACCATACACATCTAACTAAAAAGGAAGTAGTTGTTCAGATAGATCCTACCTTCTTTTACCAGTTAAACCAAGTTTTGTAGGAGAGAGTGCTGCTTGTCTCTGTGTCCATTACCCTATTGATTGTTGTGTAAATATTAGGCTTCCTGCTTGTGGAGAAACTACTGCAAAGTTTCTTTCAGGTCTGTTTACACGTTTCAGACTTGTGCGTGGTTTAGAACAAGGAAGTTTATGTAATGTTCCCAAGAAACTGCAGTACATCATGGTTCATTTTAATTCAGGTATGAATACATGACAGAGATGAATTCACAAAACACTCCTTTCATCTGAAATTTAGGTAGTAACCCTTTTTCCCCCTGAAGGTTTAAGCAGCTTTAAGTGATGAAATGATTATATTTTCCTGTTTCTTAAAGCAGTACTGGATAGAAACAGCTTCAGATGAATCTTTCCTGAATTTATTCAAATACAAATATACCAGCAACTCTAAGGATAGTTGAACAAATCATTCAAAAATATCTCAGTGTTCTCTACAGCTATAGAATATAATGATTTTAAACTTTGCTCAAAGCATTTTAGTATTACAGCACATAAAAGCATCTTTCCCCCAAAGGCCAAATTTTCAAGTACTGAACAAATCCAAATACCTGTTTCACAGAATCAAGAAATCTCTATGTGCATCTGGGATATTCACCTGCACACAAACCTATGACACAGGTTTTATTTGTGCACTGTCCACTACCAGTGCCCATCACTGACAATTTCATCTTTCTTACAGAGAAAGCTTTTAAAATTAGTATTAGAAAATACAAATATAATTGGGAAAGTGACAGCAAAGTACTTCACTACTTCTAGATTGCCCTTCTTTACGTAGATACCTCTTAAGTTCACAGTTCTGTTCAAACACCCCCTTTTGAGAACCCTTTCTGAACTCCATTGCTGCCTGTTGCCCCTATGACTCAGAGCCCTGTGCCTGCTTTCCCAAAAGCAAGGTCAGTGGTAGTCACTGACACCAGCAAGGGTTAGACATTTTTCCTCATCTGGCAGCATTTGTATTGCTCGGGTCTTGCCAAACTTCACATCACCTTTGGTGCACAAGCTTCCAAGTATTAATGTGTTTCCCCTCTCAACAGAATATTTCTCTTAGCTTCACAGAGCTGCATGCTCTTCATAAAGCAGTTTTGATGAGTTAAAACTGTGGGGTTTTTTTGATTGGGTTTGTGTTTTTGTGGGGTTTTATTTGTTTGTTGGGTTTTGGTTGTTTGGGGTGTTTTTTTTTTTTTTTTTTTTTTTTCCCCCACAGATAGACAGAATTTTCTCTACCATTTTCATCAGATTGCAACTGTCCCCAAATATGTGACACCAATTTTGGACTTTCACTTCTGTCTCTCAGGTTGCAAGCCATTTTGCCAGGACAGTGTCAGCTTGGTCTGGCTATCTGCTGCCCAAGAGTAGCAGACAGGCCATGCCAGGCCAGCACAGGCTGCACATCACCTGTGCTGTGTCTCAGGAGTCAGGAACAGCCCAAGATTTTTGAGCTGTCTTTACTACCCAGTAGCTGTTTCCTGTGGACAGTGCATGGGCAGCCTGGCCTGTTCTGTGGGTGGTCAGATGAACCACACTGGAATACCAAAGATAAATATGAACCTGGATGTTACCATAATGGTAGCACAGGAAAATTATGACTAATGATGTTTAACTAGATATCCTGAAGGCAGCAAGGAAGTTGAGGACTGCTCCAAGTTCAGAGATATTTCTAAATCCAGAATGGTGAAGTCACGTAAATGAGCAACAGGAGTAACCAAATCACTAGGTTTCTCTTGGACTTCTCTGTTAAAACCTTCTACAACTCCTGTTTCTTTGCAACATGGCAAATTATTATTATGAATATATCTGAATACACAAAATGACACACAGAGAAGCAAAGGTCTAGAAAATTCAGAGAATATTTCCCTACCACAAAGAATTCAGCACCCAAATTGTAGAACTATGATTCTCAAACAGAACATAAGCACAGTGTCACAGACACATATATGGAGAAAAAGAGAACAAGGGATAAACACTTATGAAATAGCTGTATTTGCAGTCCTGAAGCACCTACAAGCACATGACCTAATTTGTTGAGATTTGAGCAATTTAACTAGACTAAGCTAAATACTGCACTAATCCTAAATTCTAAGAAAAACATATCCCCAGGCCATTTTAATGCCTTTAGAAAGTTAAAAAAGGTGACTAACCAAAAATTATGGTAAATGGATACAGATGATTTTTAGTAAAAAACCAAAAACCAAAAAAAAACCCAAAAAACCAACAAAAAAACAACCTGTGATAAAAGTCTTTTTAACAGCAATAGAATCCTCTGAAACAGAATTTGCCACAGCCCACAGATGATCACTTACACAGAGCAGAGGGTATTTTATAGCATTCAAATCACAGCAAACTGGCATTCTATTAGTATTTATTACCACATCTGAAAAATCTACCAATAACATTTCTCCAGAGAACGATGCCTTGTATGAAAAAAAAAAAAGTAAAAAATGTTTTCTACAAGCTAATCATATCTGACTATACACAGGACTTTGCGGACTGAAAGTGAGCACTTATGTTTTCAACATAACAAGGCATCCTAAAAGGAAATTAGGATGGCTCATGCACATTTTTAACACTGCAGCTAAGCAGTACAGTGTAATCTGCAACATATTAACATTTCATAAGCTTAATAATTTGAAGTTCTTTAAAATACATATGACAACATTCCCTATTTCAAATGCTATTACTATTTATGGTTATTGAAACTATTATATAACATACCAGTCAACAGGATTTAGCAGCATATTGCTAAAAGGAACTTAAAGACATACAATAATCAAGCATTAAATTTTCCAGTCAACCATCGGCATGCTCACAAATAAGAAACATAAAGTTACTGTATTAGTTAAGAAATACATTCTTCCAATGGCCTAACTAATAAGAATTTTCACTTATAGCCTTCCTTCAGAAAATGTCACAATTGCCATCTGAAGGCGGGGGGGGGGGGGGGGGGGGGAAGAAAGGGGAGAGGGGAGTTGCTCTGTATTGGCCTTTTTTATCTTGAGAAGAGAGTGGCGTGGTCTCAGGCAGAGTGGACCAGAGGGAGGAAACGGCGGCGACAAATGAGAATTTATTTTTGTTAATGCATCTGCC
>JAAGNO010006935.1:0-20331 GCA_033439905.1 Ceryle rudis
TGCGGCCGGCAGCGCGCGCTGCCGCCGCCACCTCGCCGGTGGTGGCGGCGGGAAAGTAGGAAGTGATGAGCGGGGGAGAAGGGAGGAACGAGAGGAGTTCGCAGGGGCGCAGGCCCGCGGCAGCGGGGCCCGGACCGCGGCGGTGCCCGGCGGTGGCTCCGCGTGGGGCCAGCTGCGCCCCGCTCCTGTCGGCGCTGCACCTCCGCGCCAGCCCAAACCGGAATACCCGGCGATTGCCAGAACCCGCTCTCTAGAAGTAACCCCGTGCTGCACTCAAACGCGTTAATATCGTCATTATTTATAGCTTACTTGTTTGTGGTGGTGGGGTTTTTTTTTGTTTTCTTGATATCTGAGAATTTTTGACAAAGACGCGAAGGACAAAAGCTTTGCTTTGCTGCTCGCCGTAATCAGTTCATTAAACGCTTGTCCTTTTACTTCTGGTTTGTGTTTGCCTGAAGTCTTAAAGTCTTATCTGCGGTTGTTAATGATCAGACACTATAATCAGATACTTATTTTCATGGAAATGCTTTTTACCATGAACTCTTCTGCCTCTCTGAGGAGTGAAAAGATGTGGTTTAGTTGTGGCAACTGCACTTAACTGTTCCTGCTTGCTCGATTTTTCTATTAACCTTTTTAATCACCTTTTTTTTTTTTTTTTTTTTTTGAATCCAGGACAGAAAATGACAGTGAATGACGATAGCATTGATATCTATCTTTAAACTGTCATGCTCTTTGGTTGTAGTGACGTGTCCTGAGGATGCAGTGCTTCCCTCTGATGCTTGTAGGAGAGCTGCAGGTAGCTTCAGAACTTTGTGGCCTGTCCAGTATAACTGTGTCCTTAACCTTCTGTCAGTGGAAACGTTTGTGCTGAATTGTAGTGATCCGACTGACAGAGCAGCTCAAATTCTAGTTAAATATCGGTGTCATTTGCTGCTTAAACGTTAGTGGTAGCTTCAGAATAACAGTTGAACTTGCTAAAGTGGATTCCCTGCTAGTTAACGTGTGTCTGGGTATGACTCCTGTATGTTGTGTTAGGCTCCTTGTCCCTGAGGTCTCCTTGGGGTGAAGTAAGGACAATATTAAAATGCAAGCAATGAAGTCTAAGTTATTTGGTGTGCTGCTGTTACTGGAAAAGAGCTGGTGTTCATGGTCCTTTATATTATTTTCTTATTATTACTTCCTGTCCTTTCTGTTCACCCATTTCATCTGTTGACAAGTCTTTTTCCATGGTTTGTTCCTCTATTTGCTAATTTTGTGCCTTCTTTATCTGTGACTCTGTATTTTGTCTCACATCTCCTTTTGTTTTGCTGACTCTTGTAATTTTAAATCCTGTTTGAAAGCGTTTGCTTTCTGCAACTGTTCATCACGGGATATTGTTTCTTATTCTTGGAATCCCAGTATTTCTTTTTTGAGGGCATACTTTGGTGCTGAGTTGATTTTGTTGTTCTGTATCACTGCTGTGTTCTATTATCCGGGCGAAGCTAAATTTGCCATACTTGTACTTTGCATTACATTGGCAAAAGTTGCCGATTTCTGAGAGCACTTGCCTGTCTACGGTCGTTGAGGTTCCTGCTGTGACTGGTGCTCGTACAACTTCGTGTCACTTGGATGCTTGCATTCTTGCGTTGCAGTCTTCAGACTGCTGATCCTCCCCTCATCCCTTGGAGTTAGGGCAGGACATTTACCTCCAGATTTATAGATGGGAGGCGAAGATCAAAGCTTGCCAAAGGCACATAGGACTTTTTACTGGAAGAAATAATTGTGATCGAGCCAACACCCTAACAGACTACCCAGGGTCTCTTCTAGCCAGCTAAAGCAGCTCGAGAAAGATACCTAGGATGAGACAGGACTCCTGTGTGTCTCTCTCCTTCAGCAGAAGGCTAGGAGTTCAAGAATGCTGATGTAGCTCTGTTAGCTTTTCGATACAGCTTTTTTTGTGCCCTGCTCCCTGACATAGTAAAGGCAGCCACAGAGCCAGGAGGCTGGACATGAGGAGCTGAAGGCCTTGAAGGAAACGTGAAGTCACCAGGGAAAAACTCCTATGTCTGCTAAATGCGAATGCTGACCACTCTGCTGGTGATACAAGAGCTTGGACTGAAATGTAAAGTTGTGATCCAAGGCATGTTATCTGTGCCAGCTATTGCAGCTTCTGCCCTTGGACCGGGTGCAGCAACACAAGAGGCAGAAGAAGCAAATGCACATTCAGGGAAAAAGTTTGCGCTGCTCCACATTTGGCGTGCAGCCACTGCTCATCTCCTGTGTTCCTGCAGGTCCTCTCTTCACAAACACCTGAAAAGAGGTGGCCTCATCTTCCAGAGGTACCTCTTTCTGGTGAGGACAGAGTGGGGTAGCAGTGACAGTGATTGCTTGCTTGCTTCTTTTGACCGATGCTGGTCCTTATTTTATTGCTCTTGCTTGTATTGCTTAGGGCGCTGTTTGAAAAGTGCTGGGCATATTAACTTGTCGCTTACACTATTGAGTCCATCAGGTAGTCTCATGTGGTTGCAAGAACTTGAAATCCAGCTCAGGTCCAATGACTCTGCAGCAGGGGGAGAGTCCTGTTTATTTTAAGCTGTCAAAGGCTAATTGTTTCTTAAACAAAGCATGAGTGAGGCCATTCTATAAATAAGATTAGAAAAGTGCACAGAACCTCTCTGAGCGGGCGGGGGAGGTCTGTCACGTCAGTGGACCTTACTTCTTGAAGAGCTGAACCAGCTCAGCAGATTAATTTCAAGGAAGATTTAAAGCAAAGGCTGTTTCATGCATTTTGGAATATTTTTTGCTCATCTGCTAGTGCAGAAATGTTCATGTGCTTAGTTTCCCCAGGAAATGTAAAGTGGAGAGAAAGATGCAGCTGAGCTATCTGAAGATCATATGCAGGGTCAGGTTAATATCTCCTATAACCTGAGTGTGGAAATCTTTCTCTCAAGACATTTAGGAGGTTCTAAGCATCTTGTTTAGGAGATGGGGATCTGTGCTTCTTGGCCCTGTGTTCCGAGGGAGCGTGCTGAGCAGCATTAGGTGAAGGCAGGAGCGCCTTTCCACACCCCCCTCTACAAAAAGGGTTTGAAAATCACTGGAACAATGAGATTTTGTAAACGGGACCCGAAAGTTTAGGTCAGTCCTCTGAACTGTTTGTTTATTATAGATGACTGTTGGACGTGAGCATGAGGTCTCTGCTTTCGGATCTGATCCCTCTTAGTCAGAAGAGGAAATGGAACCTCTCTTCTGCATCTGGGTTTAGTGCTGTAGCAAGGCATGGGGGCAGGGGCAGCACCTCCGGCACCACTGCTTCAAACTCTTCCTCCTGCGTCCATGTTTTAAAAGAGAATGGTTGTACTCAGTTTTTGAAGAACAGGTATAACCACCTGTTTCCAGGAGATTGTTCTAGGCTGTGGAGCCCCAGTGGAGAGGAGCATCTCTGGGTAATGAATGGTACTGGAGAGGGTTTTAGGTCTTGACATTCTCCATGGGCAGGTCTTTGGATACCTGAGGTACAAGGTAGTAGCTTGTAATAGTACTAATAGTAGTAGTAGTAATAGTCCAACCCCTTGTTCTGTTTTTCTGCTTAGTTTTGGGCTTACTCTGGCTTTGGGTGCTGCTCTGAGGTGCTGATGATGTGTAATATGGCTTTTCCAGTCTCAAGACTCTCTGAGCTTAACTTCTCCCCTCCTTTTTTTTAAAAATGAAACAAAAAAAAAAAAAAAAAGAAAAAGAATGCTTTTTGAATGTATAAACTGAGAGCCTTGCAATTTAGTGCAGAAAAGGAAATATTCAGGAAAAAAACCCCTTACATCCATGGGTAACTTTCTGCTATTTCAAGATATATCTGGTACTTGATTATTCAACTGTGCTAATAATGTGGTGTTGATCCCCCCCTGCTGCCTTTAGCTTCTGTACAGTTGGAGGCTTTATGCCCCACAGGAAGTATGTGGCAGAGTTAGACAATGGATCCGGGTATCTTAAGTTGTCCTAGACCAGTATCTGAACCTGACGTCCACCTTCTTCAATGTTTTGGCTGTAAATGTTGGCAAAGATGCACACTGAGAGTTATAGCTGCTGTTAATCACCTGTTGGTACAGTGAGGAGAAAAATAATGGAGAGATGGAAAAGAACAAAGTAGCACCAACGACCAGTGTCAGCTGTTGGAAAGTTTGATGATGGGCCTTTTAGTCACCATCGGTAGCTGCATTGCTGTCTCACCTCCATAAACGTGTTTCTGTGCCAAAGCAGCGAGAAAGCTCACGGAACATAATTAATGGAGTGTGCAGCAGGAGCAGCCTACTAGGTGATCTATGGCCATGGATGATGAGGGGTGCCGAGACATTTCTAATGAGCAGCAAAATTGTGTTGTGGAGTATTCAGACTGGTTCTCTCAGATCTAACATTTTTTCTTGAACAACTTCTCTTAATCTGCAGAAGTGCTTGACAGAACTTTATTTGAAATGAGTATCACAGTTTTATTCAGGCTCCTTCACTGGGCTTTTGTGTGTTAGTTGTCTTATTGAAGTTGGACTTCACACTGAGATGCAGTCAGTCATGCTTTGTGAAGAGACAAGATTAAGTAGAAAGTGCTTATGGGACAGCATAAATAAAAATATTCCAAATACAGTGAAGGCTAAAATGTGTCATTTCGGTGGCCTGAGGAAGGGTGCCAAGAGAAAAGATGTAGTGAGTGATGATGCTTACAACATGTAGTATTGTTGTCAGTGCGCTTATTTTTTATCTTATTTTATTTTCTACCCCTTCTCTCCTCCTGTCTGAAAATGTGAGCTATGGTTAAGGAACAAAGTATATGTCCTTTAATAGCGAATTTTCTTCCTTGTGCCAGCTGACAAAATGTAGTAAGTCAGGAAAGAACAAAAAGCCTGAAGGAAGTGAGAGTGGAATTACTGGAATTACAGTTTAATTCTGATACATACAGAATCAAGTAATACCTAGAAAAGAGAACAGAAGATGAATTTCAGCTTTCCTGTGGGCAAAAGTACTTGCATGTTTTATTACCCAGGTACTCCGTCCTCCAGACTGACAGTACCAAGGAGATGTGACAGTTTTGACTGTTTCTTCACTTTTTAAAAACACTGTGTAGAATTAGCATTTGCAGAAATATGTTCTCTTGGTTGTCTTCCTACTGCAAAAGCACCGGTCTGAATTCTGCAGCTGCTTTGAATGCTTGCTAACGTACACTTTGCAGCTATATGGTGTATTTCTTTTCTGTGATAATGTTCTTAAGCATAAACTAGATTATATGCATTATTAAATACCTTCATTGATCTTCCAATAAACAGAGATGTAAACATATAAATACAACTTGGTATCTTGCATACCTTGCAATACAATACATATATCAAAGCTTATATCCTCTGTAATTATCCACTCACATTAGCAATTAGGCACCGCTCCAGCTTTGCCATTTATAACAAACTTATTTTGATGCTGACTTTCAAATGTTCTAACAACAGTGCCGTCTTTAAATAAACAATGAGACAAAGCTTTCCACAAAGCACCCTTATGGGAATGCAGCAAGTAATGAGCCCCGCAGGGGGTTTGCTTGTCTCAGAAGTTTTACTTGTACAGGGAGCACAGCTTGGGTGTGAAGGAAGGAACACAGGATTAGACTTAATTATGGTATTATGATTTATGAGACTGTATGCTAAAATGTAATATCCTTGGTTCAAAGAGCTCATTATCAAACAGAAGTGGAGAGAAAATGGGGGTTAGGGGAAGAACCAATTGATTTAATGTAAAAGTGAGTTTACCCATAAGTTGTGTGGTAGTAATAGAAATAAGTAGAGGACTTGAATTTTGAATTGAGACAAAGTGGTGTGGCTATTACAGCTTCCGTAGTTCTTAGCTGGGCTGTGGGTAATGTGGGAAGTAGTCAGGAAAGAGAGGGAAGAACATTTAACTTGCGTGACTTTAGTCTGATTTAACTTCCTTTTCTATAATGAGGGGATTATCCAAAGAGTCTTTACATGGTTCCTGGACTCACTAGGAATCGAGGTTATCCTATATTTCAAGAGTACCACAGAAGAAACAGATCAAATTTTGTCTTCCCCAACTTGGAACGTTATCTCCCGTGAAGCTTGTGAACTTTTGCTTTACTGCACGGTGAGGTGTTAGAAACCCACTGCCCTTTGCCGTTAGCGGTGTGGGCTGAAGCGTGAGCCAGTTTGTGGGCAGTAGCAACAAAGCTGTGTCCTTCTCACGCGTGTTTTAATGCACTTGGGAGTCTGGTTTCTGCTGTTACTTCTTGTAAGAAAGGGAGACCGATGAAGTTGATATGACTTTGTAATACTTGATTAGGGATGTTCATGGGGAAAAAAATTTGGAGAAAGGGAAATGAATGGTAGTTCAGAATTTTACTTTTTTTCCTTGTCTATCTTAGGTTTTGTCACTTATTCAGAAATGCATGTTTTAATTCATTAAGGACAAAACCCCCTTAAAAGTGGCTCTTTTCAACCTTCATTTATTTGTAGATCTGATTCCATCTAATGACTTGAATCTGTAGTTCCATCGCTACATAAGAGTAGGTGCTTCCTGACACAAGTTCTAGTTTCAGCTGTTTATAATGTTAAAACTTGACTGTTTGGACCCAAGGTGTAAATGCCTGCTGCCAAATGATTTTGTGTGGAATGTTTCCAGTAAAGTGGCATTTCTGAGAGCAGAATAAGCCAAAATGCATCAGTTATCCCAGGTTTGGTGATTTTTGTTTTTAAAAAAGCATATTGCAGCTGTGTGTTGAGAACCTCTTGGAGCTGCAGCGCTGCCTTCCAGGCCCACTTCTCCAGCAGGGAGGGCTTGTCCTCCTCTGCCCCTTCCGAAGTTTGCCCAGGTTTTGGCAGCGGTGAGTTGAGGAAGGATTTCCTTCAGACCCCTCTGACTGAACGGTCTGTCTCGGTACCTGCCCTTTGCCAGAGGGCAGCGAGTGTGACCTGGCGGGGGCAGCTTCTCCTCTCTGCTGGCTCTGGGCACCATAAAGCCTCAACCTGACTTGCACCTGTGTGTGTGGTGAATCCCGGTTCCCAGGATTTCCATCTCCCTTTCCTGAGCAAGCACAGGAATGCTTCAGTTGTCTTAACTGCTTTATGTTCCTTATTTCTGGAGAAGTAAAGATAATTTCTGGTTTTACTACCTCAGTTCACTTCAATTACAAAACAAACTTAAACCAAGAAGTTATGTTCTGGGAAGGTAATAGTTTTGATGGCAAAATTTGAAACAGAGTTAAACGAGGAAAGCAAAAGAGAAAACGCAGCCTTTAAAATCTACTTGTTCATGTCTTGTATTAGACATTGCTTGAGATTTTGAGGAGCTATTTCGACTGTGGTAGCCAAAAGATTATGTCAGGAGTAGTCTTGTTGCTGTAGTGCTGTTTTCCCAACTGTCTGCCTGTACTTGAATCTCTGTCTACCTCTTATGCTAATATGTTTGGGTTTTTTTTTTCTGATCGCTGTTAAGTAGAAACAAAGCATTGTCCCAAGCATGTGATTTAAAAGCAATTCTTTAATAATACTTATTAATATTAAGCGATAATACTTATTCCTTCATAATAAAGAGAAGAGGGACCCTAAAGTGTTGTCTAGGATGGGCTACCTGGCACTGTCCATGTGAGCAGGGCTGCACTGTCCTGTAGTGTACCTGAGAACGATCTGCCCCTTCCAGAGCTCCTGCAGTGCTGGTTCTGCCTTTGACTTGGCAAGCTAAGTGAATTGCTATTATAAACTTTGGGCAGATTTTGCAAACCACATCCATGAGTGCTTTTTCACCTCTTCCTGTTGCTCAGTAGCTTGCCTTCTGTGCCTCTGGTTTGGGGGGTCCTTTGGGGCTGGTTTTGGAGCTTGCCAACTTCAGATGTTGCCTGCGCTGAAGCTGCCTCAGCCCTTTGTGGGCTTCACAGGTACATCACATCACCTCAGCAGGATTTTCCTTGCCATTCCTTTTGCTGGCTGATGAGTGACCATGGGGTTGCTATAGGTTGCAGAAAAGAAAATGGGAAAACAGTCTCCCCTGTCCTTTCAGTGCTCCCTTACTGGCCCTCGGACAGTGAAGAGGAGAGGGGGTGCAGAGGGGTCTGTTGGTGAATGTAGGGTGAGGTGGTAGAGAAATCAGCAGAGCAGGAGTGTATGGAAAGAGGTAGGTGTGCGTGGTGGGGCAGTAGCTGATGTGTGGTTGCAAAGGGAATGTGTGTTAGAAGGGAAGTAGGGCTGAAGAGGAACAGATGGATGGTTGCTGAGAGATCTGCAGTCCCCTGCTGACAGAAAATAGCTATGAAGGCTACTGGCAAACTCTCTTACTCTTTTCAAATTACTCCACATGGAAGAAATCAGATTGTCGCTGCTGCTCTTTCCTTTGCTGTTTCAACTGGTGGAGGTCTGTGCTGATGCTAATATGGTCTCAAACAATTGAGTATTTGATATATTATTACCCAGGGTTTTTGGTGGCGTTTAGGAAAATGGATACTACTGCTACTGCCTTCTCCAAGAGAATGTCTTGAGTTACAAAGTCAGTTCCTTGGAAAGAAATAGCAGTTTTAAGATTGTCTGTGGTACCTTATGCAATTCTTTGTGTAAAAGCACGACAGTCCTTCCTGATAAGGTCCCGTTTGCAATGTCTGTCCGACTCTCAAAGTGCACGTGATGCCCAATGATTTTATAATGACTAAGATTATATATAATGAATTGTGGTACTTTGGTAATCTTCTTATGTAATAAACTTTGTACAGTTCATTTGAAATGCCCTTTTAGGCCGTTGCTGCCACATGAGTGAAGGCATGGAGTTGAAATTTATATGAAATAACTTGGCAGAAGAAGGCTGGAAGAGCATATGCAAGTGTGGTTGTTACTGTTTGACATTGTAAGTTAAGCTTACTTACAGCTCTTCTCTGTACTAAGAGTTGATATTCAAACAGTAATCAAGTTTTTGTTCTTTGACCTCTGGCAGATAAAAATCAATGTCACTTAAAAAATAAATAAACCAACAAACAAACCCTGAAACAAGGCTTTTTATATGAATCTCAAAATACAGAAACTTGTTATGATCCCATGCTTGGACTTCTTATCTTGATTGTCTTTTAGAGACTTGTTTGAACTTCAAACAGCATTTTTTTTCCCCTGCACTTGACACACACGAGTCTATCAGTGTTGCAGGGGCAGCTAAAAGCATGCACTTGCAGGATTAGGAAAACAACTGCTTCAGCTCCTGGTAAGCCCCACATTTTTATACCTACTGCCCACAGTTAAGAGACAGCAACCCGGTTCTTATTTTTTTCCCCCCTCTTTTTCAGTGTAAACTTGTGTTGCTACTCCTGTGTGCAGAGTAGAGGCAGGCTGAGCACAGGAGGCTCTGAGCCACCCCGCTGTCTGCCTGCCTCCTGAGAGTGCTGTGGAGGCACAAGCCACTGAGGCATCCCCAGCCAGCCCTGCAGGACGTGTTTCATTTCACTGTGGGTCATTTGGCCTGGCTCCAGTATGCATTTGCATCCTGATGCTTGTGAAATTTTGTGTTGCTGTATAATCTGGAGCACTGTGCTGTGGAAGATTTCACTAGGCAGATTTAGTTGAATGTGAATTTGTCCCCATTATGCAATTTGTAATACTTGACGTTATTTGGAAAGTCCCAACTCCCAAGGTTCTGTGAATTTTTGATATCCTCAAGCTTCCTTCCAGTATCTTCAGGGGGCTACAAGAAAGCTGGGGAGGGACTTTTTAGGCTGTTGGGCAGTGATCGGACTGGAGGGAATGGATTAAAACTAGAGATGGGTCGATTCACGTCAGACATCAGGAAGAAGTTCTTCACCATGAGGGTGGTGAGACACTGGAACAGGGTGCCCAGAGAGCTGGTGGAAGCCCCATCCTTGGAGATTTTTAAGGCCAGGCTGGATGGGGCTCTGAGCAACCTGCCCTAGTGGGAGGTGTCCCTGCCCATGGCAGGGGGTTGGAACGAGATGATCTTTAAGGTCCCTCCCAACCCTGACCCTATGATTCTCCCTTGTGGATGTGGAGAAAAGCTTGAAAACGGGAATTGCCACAAATGAAACATGAGAAATGCCTTGAGTTTAGTAGCAATTTTATTCCACTAATTTAAAATCGGAGCATATGTTTTGCAAGTGGGGGTCTAACTAGTGGTGTGTGAATACTCGGGACTGTGGAAGCAGTGCTATTTAGTGTGATCTTGTTGATCTGGTTTTAAATTAGCTGGGCTTCGATTTCTAGCAGGCTTCCTGCTTGTTCCAGATAACTGCAACAGTAGTGTACTTTGCTAAAATATACTCAGTCGCCTTTCCAATCTGACTAATATTTTTTTATTGTTCACAAACAATAAATAAGCAGATGAAACACAAGTAATGTCTTGGGAGACTGGATATCAGTTTTGAAAACACTAAGAGTAGATCTTTGTATATTTATGAGTGGTGAAAAATGTTCAAATGCATCACTAAGCAAGTTCCATGCTCTGATCAAAGAATAAAAGTTTTAAGGCTACCTACGAAGTTAGTTTGTTGGGTTTTTTAAAAAAAAAGGCAAGCTGCAGTGAGTGAAAAAGGTTAACTGTGACTGTTAGTAGTGTTTACTTTGCTATCTTGGACAATTTCCGACTTAGGTTATTGCCTTTTGCTAAGGTAGACTGAATTTCAGCTGAATGCTCTGTGTCCTCTCCTTGCTATCTGCCACTCATGAGGGTGCCAACCCTTAGACTTATGTATGAATTTTAAAAACAAGGCCCAGAGAGTTTAACTCTTTCCAGAGAGGTGAAAAACCAGAGTGAAGTGGAGAGTTTTGTGGAATTTCATCGCTCTAAAACGAGGTTTTATGTCAGGCTTGCTGATGTAAAAATCAGGTAGGGCAATTAATGCTTGTCGGTGTGAAGACAGAACTTTGCAAGTCAAGCTTTACTGTCAAACTGGTTTCATAAGTAATGTATGTATATGTAATACTGTATTTTGTAATATGTATAATGCATATGCTGGATTTGTTAGTGTTGCTGTAAGAACAGTAAAGCTATTTCAGTGAATAAAGGAAGTTAAAGCTTCAATTAAGATTTTCAGATATCATTGTAGATATCCTTACGTATCACCCCTGTTATCACAGCATCTTATTTGTAAACAATATTAGAATACTTAAAAAAAGATACCTTTGCCTTTAAATGATAAAAGTACAAAGAAAACTTAGTGGATTTTTGTTTTGTTGGTGGTGATGAGGAGGTGATATTTCATTTGTGTTAGGCTGTAGGTGTCAGTTTGTTATATATTCTATATTCTTTTGCTCAGAAAAAGTAACTATCGAAGCAGTGATGAAGTTTTGTGACGTAAGTTCCTGTTTAGGTGGTCTGAGATATAAGTCCTACACTTGCAAATTTGTAGACTTAAACTGCAGCTATATAATGAGGCAATTCTTTTAACTTAACCTGTTGAAGAGGATCCAAGTTAACATTCCTACTTCCCTGGCTAGATCTTTAGGAGTACGAAAAGGCAGATGAGGATTTGATTGTGAAACCATTCAGAGGCAGGTCATCTGGGTCTTCAGAAAGGGCACTGCTATGGACCCTGGGCAGCTGCAGGATTTGGGTTAGAGGTCCACTCAGTTTGTTAGTAATGGCTTCTCTTGCAAAAAAACAAAACAAGGTCAGGACCTGGCAGGCCATAAGTCTTGTCTGTATTAACTTTTGTAGTTGAACAGGTTTTTCTGCCCCTGAGTGTAAGGACCAATTACTGTATTCCACCCCACCAGACCTCCCCTGTAATGTCTAGGATAAAGTAAAGCCATTACATGTAAAGTTCTGTTCTAACACCTCATTTGAAGCACTACTCTGCGTTGGGCTGGTGGAGTCAAACTTGCGGTTCGTGGGACCATTTAATCTATTCCATTGCCTTTCTATGGCAGATTAAAGCGTCTACTGTGATTAGGCTGCTCTTAATAGAATCACTTCACTTGAGTAGAGCTGGAGGTAAGACAGTGCTGGTTTGAGTTTTCAACCATGGTTCTAAAGGGAAATACTGTCATAAGGGATGGGACCCAAGCAGAGGAGCAACTTGCACAAGGTTATCGGCGAGTTGTGGAATATAACCAAAGACTCAAAGATAAAGTTCAGGGACAGTGCTCTTTTTATAAATATTGATGTGGTAAGATGTTCAATGCTAAGCTGCAGAAATTGTTTTATATTGTTTTGTCTCCTGGTAAGCCACAAAACTAGTTAGTTTGTTAAAGTTTCCACGTGTCAAAGATTTTTTTTGTTTGTTTTTGGTAAAGTATGTACTGAAGATGCAGAATGAGGTTTATTGTTGCAAGAAAAAAAAAGTGTGCTGAAAAGGGCTTTACACTTGCTGGCATTATTGCCATGCTTACACTTTATTGGAACCTAATTGACACCGAAACAAAATATGGAGCTTCCAAAGCCCCTTGCTTTCTAGCACTCCTCAGCGAGATGGGAGGCTGGGTGCGGCTGGGTGAGGATTCCGAGATAAACACCCAGTAACAACAGAGTTGTTATTAAGCAGGCATTCTTGATTGCAGCGCTGGGGATTCTCCTCTGTAAGTGCTCCAATGAATCAGCAAAACACACCGTCTGATAGACAGAAAACCCCATACATATTCATCATGTGTCCTGGAAAGGGCAGTCTTCCTCTAATGAGTTCCTGGAATTCATTTACATAGTCTGAGCATGCCTAATAAAATTAGGGTCAGGGTCTTTTCCCCCTCTGGTGGTCGTTCACAGTCTTCCTCACACTGTTTGCTACTTGAACTCTGGGCTTCCTTTGCCCATATGTGGTCACGGGGGGAGCTCATCCATCCTTTGGCCCTGGAAGGCTCCAAGGAGATCAGTTTAAATTATTACTGTTGCTTATCTTGACACCTTGAGTCCCTGTTATCAGGGGGCTCTGGCTTAACGAACCATTTCAAGGCCTGTCTCGTCTTTGCCTGCGAGAAGTCGCAGGCTTCAAAACATTTCATTATCAACTCTATCCAACAAGTAACTAAACTATGCAAGTGAGTCTAAGAAAAGAATACAAGTATGGCTAATAAGATTTAAAATTTCTGTGCATCAACCAGGGAGCAACCTGGGATATCAATCCTTTCAACACTGGTTAAGTATAATTACTGGTTTTCATTTGTAGTGGAGGTGTGAAATAGAATCCTTCCTCCTTTCTGCAACTGGACAGCTGAAGTGATAAAAGTCACCACCCAAAGCATATATATTTGGTCAAGCCTGAGTAAAAGCTGATTGTGTTACCCAAGAAGCTTCTTAGAAAGAAATTGAGCATTGAGAAGGCAAGCTATACAGGCCTGAGTGAGTAAATGTAGAATGTAGGACAAAAACCTCAGTGCTAGCCAGAGAAAACCTGATACGTTGACCCAAGGACAATAAAAATGAGAGTGTGCTGCTGAGTACTGTTCTCTCTGAAAACTATAAGCAAAGAAATTCCTGCTGTTTGATTTCTCCTAGGGCCAGGAAACCAAGAATTTTAATAAATTCTTTATAAATTAATGGCTGAGGACACACCTGACACCATCTCCAACTGTTCTTTCTAGTGGAAACAGCCTCCAGAACTGACATCCTCGCTTATGACTAACAATAGGCTGGTATCATGAGATGCACCCAACTTCCAAAATGGAAATTTGTCACTGGTGTTCTTGAGGGGCCATGAAGCAATCACAGAAAAAAAACCCCTGCACCCTCGGAAATGACCAGAGGGAAGTAATATGATTTCTAATACAAGAACTGGAAGCCTTTCAGATAGAATGAAAGGAATAATAAAATCACTGTCTGAAAAAAAGAATTGGGTGCAGCAGAAGGAGTCAAAGCAAAGAGGTTTCCTAGTGAACATCTTGAATGATGATTTGCAGGTGAAAGTGAAACATTTTATGAGCAGCAATTAAAAACTGCCTGGACAAGTTTGGGAAATGAGCAGGCAATATACCCACTCTCAAAGGCAAGGTGCATCAGTGGGATGGTCAAAAATATATTTGCTGTGCACCTGATCTGTTTTTACACAAAACAGCTGTGAGTAAAGCCTTGGATTGCTTTGTGTTTGAGCCTCACTTGACTTTAGAAATGATCTTGCAGATCAGTTATCCATTGTGGAAGCGTAGGTATGAGAAGACAAAGGGGAGTTTAGAAAGTGACTAACCATGATAAAATTTTTCAACTACTCAGAGAGAACACCCGTTAGTGCTTGCAGTTTCAGACTTTCTTTGTAATTTATTTAAGGAAGAAGTACATGGTCAGGACTGTGCTGAGGCATCTTGAGGACAGCTTAATATTTGGTTGGAGGAATTAATAGGGCTGTGCTTTCACGGGCATTCACAGATCTGGGAGCAGCAGGGTGACCTTGATGCCTCACCCAATGAACTCTTTGGAGGTTAGTTGCAAATATTGCCTTAGGCAGAAGATCAAAGGATTATTTCAAGGAATGACTCTGATGAAAAAGAAATCCCTTTTGTAAGTTTTGAAAAAGGAAGAAAAACCTCCTGAATAAGATGCAAAACCTCCTGAATCATCCACTCGAAGAATGTCTTGTTCCTGGAATGGACTTCAGAGCAGCCACAAAAGCTTTCCCAGGAGAGCATTTGGGAAGATAACTGTCTCTTGCAATAGCCTTAAAAGTGTAGCATCCCTGCAGGGACCAAGACTTTATGGTTGTATCAGGCAAACTTGGAGTTTAGAAATGAGATAGGAGATTCTGTTAGTTCAGAAATTGTATTATGGCTTTGAAACTGTTGAAATTGGGGGGGGTGGGAGGACGGGCTGGCTGCAAGAGCCATAGCTGAATTGAAAAATATATCATTTGAAGTGTAAGCAGGATGTGGAAAATGGTGCAGGAAGTGTGATGTTTGCAAGAGAGATTAGAAAGAATGCCCCAGTGCAACAGTATCTTGTGGGGGCATCAATAAAGTATGTTGCTGAAGACCTTAGTGGTTTTTTCCGGTCAGAGAACTGACAGTAATGACTGTCCATTGACATAGTCAGGGTTTATATAACAAAATCACCCAGTGCTTATGAAGTCAGGCACCAAAGGGCACTGGAAATAGAAGCTTTCCTGAATGTAATTTGTAGATTTAGAGTAAGACATCTATTGGTCAAAGGAAAATTTTCAATTCCAAGTATTACACTAAGTCTTTGAGACTCTAGGTGTCCATAAAAGATGCACTTAGTGTGCCCTCAGTCTGATGGGTGTGGTAGAAAGGATCATTATGGACTCATGCCTTCAATTGACTTACTGTGTAGACTCAAGGAGATTAGGGCACTATATCCCATTGCCTCTGAGGGACTCAAAACAGGAGTGGATGAGAATCTCTCTTATACTCCAGAAGTTATTTTGTTTCAATAGAAAGCAAATCTATTTCTTATAAAGAAATGCTGGGGTGATGTGTTTAATCTTCTGCACAGTCCACTAGATTGGAAAAGCTCGTTTGAGCCTGTTTGGTAACATGGGCATATTTTTACAGGGAAGTGTATGGAGTCCAGGGATTGCCTGGATGTGAGTGAGACATAATGAATCAAGGAGAATTCAATCTCAATTGCACTTGTGCCTCCCTTTTGTAAGAAGCTGAGATAGGTGCGTTATAACAGTCTAGCTTGTAGTGACAAGTGCGTGGTCTGAAGTAACCAAGCTCATTTCCAGATCCAAGAATGAAGATTGTCAGCAAGTTGTCGTGAAAGAAAACATTTTCCCAGTAGCTGCTTTTCATCCATTATCTCAGTTTAGCAAACGTCACAGAAGAGCTGGAGGCATTTTATCCCTTTAGCCTAGAAGGAGTGAAAATACCTTGTCAGCCCTTCTTTCCAATCACTTCAGTCCTCCAAGGATACCAAAGATACTGTATTCCCAGACTTACCTGAGTGATGAAATGCCTTCCAGTATCTTCAAATACTGTCAGAGTGCTCTCGGTATCTAGGTTGGTGAATGGTGTTACTTCTTGAACGTGTTTTGGAATTTCTATGTTCTGGCTGTTTTTGTTGAAGAACAGCATGTTCTTGTGTGATGGTAGCTGGAGGCACCAGATCTGAGTGCTTGTTTTCTAAGGACTGGTAAAAGCACTCATTATTTCTGTTAAAAACGTGCATTTTTTTTCTCCCTGACTTTTGCAGCTAGAAGAAATACGGATCTGTTTTGTAAACTGGACCTTAAGTATCTTCCATGAGTTGTCAGTCCTTCTCCATATAAAAATGGGACTGAATTCTGGCTGAAATGAGGTAGGTTATTTAGTTGAAGATGAGTAAGAGGGAAGACAGTTTTCTTACGCATTCCATGAAGTATGCTGGTAGCTCTTTCCATGTGATGTCTGGTCCTGCTCTCTCAACTACACACCTTACAGTACACTGTATTTCCCCGTTGCCAGCATTTAATCTACTGCATCAGCTGTGGAGAAACAGGAAGCCCATTTTGTCCCTCTTACTGAGCTCTGGCATCCTGAAAGAGCCATTTGTGCTGGCAGTGGCATGGTTCAGGGTGTCTCTTGCACCACTGACACTCCTTCCTCCACAGCACTTGCAGTTTGTGTGGTTGGTGGGAGGATGTTGAAGGGAAAATTTGAGCAGTGAGGGGTTCACACAACCCAAGCAGTTGATAAAAAGTGATTATCTGTTATCACTAAAAAGTCAAGCTTTTTATGCACCATTTCTAATTTTTTCAAACTAACCTACAAGCAGATGTCTGAGTTAACTTGCAGGAAGGAGGAGATGCTCTGTTCTTTGCCCAGATTAGTGATTTATCTCAGTGGGCTGATGGCTGCACCACTACTCAGTCTCTAGATTGAAGACAGTATCTTTCAGGATAGACAGTGCATGTGAAGGGACTGATAATTATCTGGAAGAAGCTGTCAGGTTCTTTGTAATGGTATAGATATCAATGACTTGAGATCATCCTGTAAGGGATGAACTCCCCAAGGAGAGGCAATGGACAGGACGTCAGCACTGCCCCAGCTGGGCAGCATCTCTTTGTGTTCTGGAGATGATGGATTTTCTTTCTGGAGGCTGGTGTTCCACCTTAACCTGGCACTTCAGTGGCTAGATGAATTTCTGGATTTCTGATTCATATTAGCCCTAAGTGGAAGCAACTGCTGTCAAATGGGTCTTGGCCAGAGGGGATTGCTGTGGGGTGCTGGGAAGTCTTATTTTACTTCTGCCACCTTTGCTTCCATGTGTCGAGAGGAGGGAAGGTGGGGTATTTGTGACATCCCTGGCAGGTGGTGAATTGAGCGCTTGCCTGTCAGGTGTTTTCTGGGCACAGCGTTGCCAGAGTAAGCAGAGAATCTGATCCAAACGCCAGTTGGAAGTCTGCCCCACAGCCATGACAAGATCTGTACAAAGTTAGTTGGAAGGAACTTATGCACAACTTTGAGTGTAAGCGCTGTGACAATTTTTTTCTAATTTTAGGATGAGGAGTTATATACAAACTTTTCTTTGGTA
Source organism: Ceryle rudis (assembly GCA_033439905.1). Classification (NCBI taxonomy): domain Eukaryota; kingdom Metazoa; phylum Chordata; class Aves; order Coraciiformes; family Cerylidae; genus Ceryle; species Ceryle rudis. The sequence goes on from JAAGNO010006935.1 coordinate 17,404, forward strand.
TAAACACAGGGCTTTATATACAAACAAATAGTTATTTTTGGTACTCATTTCCTAGAAAAAAAAAATTAAACTTGAAAGGTAAAAATAAACAAAAATATGTTCTAAAACCTTTTCAGATTGAAGGTTAGGAAAAAGAAACAACAAAGGCTCAAGCTCACTTCCAGTTCACGTAACTGCTAACACAAAGCTGAAGACCAACCAGAGGAACTGCGCTTTGAGAGGTGCAGGAACAATTTGTACTCCTTTTAAGTTGCCAGAGTGGCAAGTAGCACATACATGCAGTGGAACAAACCCTTGTCTCTGCTTTCCATTTTTCTAAGAAAGATTATCTGTTTAGGGTTAACCAGTATCTTGGTTATATCTTAATGGATCACAGGAGAGCAGTTAACTTCCGATATCTTATTTAGGGCACTGTACTGATGGAAGAATTTATATGTGAATAAACTGCCGTATCAGAGATTATTGTGCCTTTTGACTTAGTGAATAATTTTTCAAACCACTGAGGCTGTGGATATACATTTATGCTGCAAGCTATTTTTTATCAGTGGCAGCCCATCACTGTTCTCCATCACAATAGTTTATGTGAGTGGTTCTTAGCTCTCTCTAAGCAATACGAGTTCATACACTTAAACAATTTAGTAGGTGATTTGTGCTAATGGAGTTGACTGTTGCTTAGTGACAGGCTCTGAAAGGTTGTAACGTGTAATGAATGAACTAGCTCGGTGTTTACTTTTGCCCTTTCCTCTGTTTTGGTCAACATGGTCCTTTTATTGGCTGTTGTGATCTATGAGTCTTGCAGCTCAAAAAAAGTGTCAAGCATCAAATGCATGCTGGTTTATCTCCGTGTGTCTAATCAGAGAATAATAGAGTTCTGCTTCAGAGAGGTACCTGGTGCAAGGCTGGGAGCTGTGATTTCCAATCTGAGAAAAAAGCTTGAGAGGAACATGTCTGCTTAGCAGGAGGCCAGACCTTCTGCCACTCAGGCTGAAGCATCTCAATGGTCCTCTTAAACGGAAGTGTTAATCAAAATATAGCAAACTAATTGTTTATATGAGTGAATGAGATTATTCTAGACAATGTGGTGCTGTTTGAGTTGGAGAAAGAACTGTGTAACCATACACAAAGCTGCGCCACAGAGATAGTCGATTGGCTTTTTGATGATGTAATAAAATCTGGAAAGGTGATAAAAATGGAGCTGATTTTTGGGTGGGGTGCTGTATTATCTTTTTAGATCAGCTCATAGCTGTGTAGTATTACTTATGGTGCTCAAATGAATAGGGAATCGTAGCTAAGGCAGCGAGCAGGTTTTTAATCTTAATGTGCCAGACAGCAAGTTAACTTCTTGTGATAATGTGTCCAAGAGGGTTGTGGAGTGATAAGGAAAAGGCTAGAATAGTTTTACTGTGCTGAATATAGTTGCACAACATTAGATTGACTTTAGCAGGACTTTTTTTAAATGGGGTTTTGCACACCAATTATTTTATTTAACTTGAAACTAGATGTGATCTTTGTTACGCTTTTTTTATGCGTGTGTGTCCGTCCAGGTTCACCTTGCAGGGAAACTGTCCAGTAGAAAGGCAGCCTTGTTGCTACAGTCAAAGCCACCGTGGGAGCCAGGGTTGCATGGCTATGAACTCAGGATCTCAGGCTTGCCTGCAGTTGCATTTAAGACCGTACACTGACACAGAGCTGGAATACTCAGAGGACCCTGAAAGGTGGAACACATTCTTCCTGGGAAGGGCCACTAAAATGTATCCAACTTACTTTTTTTTTTTTTTTTCCCCATTAAGAAGATGAAAATGAGTAGCCTGAGAGAGCTGATATCTCTGAGAAGGGGAACAGGTAGCTTTCTCTTGCGTTCCTCCATGATCCCCACCACACTGGTTAAGAGTTGGTCACACAGGAATAAGTAATGATGACTACTTCATCATGCACCGTGTTCTCACCTTGCTACAGTTCCTTGTGGTAGCTGCATGGTTGTCTTCAAACATGGACTTGTCTTTTCTCCCATCACCACTTATATTGTTTTTCCCCACCTTGCTGCAGCAGGTGCAGCAGTCCTGTCCCCTGGTGCCTCATTTCCCTGAGGCTTTGGAGCTCTATCAGTGTGCCATGAGGCTCTGCCTGCTTTGCTCACATGTCAGATTTTTTTCCCCTTCCCCACCCGCCTGTTGGTTGAGGGAATGCATCGGTCACCAAAAGCTGCTTGCTGGAGCAGGGCAAGCTAAAAAACGCCAGCGGTTCCTGGCAGGTTGCCATCAGGGCTCTGCTCTGGGTGCAGAGGAGCTAATCCTGAGGTCCACCCTGGGCAATGCCTCCTGGCGAGCCAGCACTAAGCAGCTGCTTGCCCTGCATTGTGACAGGTCCCGGTGATGCATGGAGAAAGGGAAATGATTTTTTTTCCTTCATGTATACAATGAAAGGAAGCACTGTAATAAAATGAGTGAGGTAAAAAAGCTTTCCTGGCACATTACCATCCAACACTTCTTCATCCTGTTTTCTCTGCTCCAAATCCCACTCAGCAGGACTCCCCTACAGGGAGGTGCTGGGGAGGGTCATGTCCAGCACCTGGCCTCCTCCTGCCGGCCACTTTCTGCCCCTGTAAGCCCCCAGGACACAGGCTTCTTTGGGCAGAGCAGGTGGGGAGCCCTTGCTCGCTGCCAGGAAGGGGCTGCCGATGTGATGCTGTAGGCTGCAGTGGCACGAAGCATGGTGGAGGGGCTTTGCTTTCTTGGCTGGTGCACAGGGGGGCTGTGTGAAAGCCTCGCTTTGTCCTGTTGAGGGGAGAAAGGGCATCTTTCTCTTTGGTTAGGGTAGAAGTAGGTCTTGGGCACCTTAGCACACTGGAGCCGGTGTAGAGCAGTGCAGTTTGATTACTGATGTAGCAAAAGCAATGGTAAAGTGTCCAGAAGTTAAGGAAAAGACAAC
>JAAGNO010006936.1:3728-14604 GCA_033439905.1 Ceryle rudis
GATGTCCCTGCTCTCAGCAGGGGGGTTGGACTAGATGACCTCTAGAGGTCCCTTCCAAACTAGACATTTCTATGATTCTATGATAACTAAATAATAGCTTAAAAAAAAAAAAAAAAAAAAACAAAAACCAAACCAAAAAACAAACCTTAAAAAAAAAATCTTTCACAAAGTACCTTCAAAATTCATCAGACATCTATAAAAATAGAAATGTTGTGACCATGATATTTAGGCCTGAATCTATTTCATCTTAAATAGAAAGTTAGTGCTGCAGAGATGAACTCAGGGATCACAAAGTGGGGTTCAGAACTTGCTTCTTCTGATGCATTTCCCATTTTATTTTTTTTTAAAGGAGAGAAAACACATTAAGCACATTTCAACTAATCAACAGTAATCAGAATATAAGTATGGAAGATCAATCTTGTCCATAGTGTTTTGAAGAGCCCAGAGTGAAACAGGTTTTTTTTCTCCAGCATTATTTCAAACTGGAATGGCTGCAGTTGGAGAAAGATGATAAGCACTAACACCCACTCAGGTCACAGATGATGATATGAAACTAGTGGTTTATTGCTAAGATCACATTTCACATTCATCTATTTTTGATATGATTTAAATTATTAAAATGCAACAGAACTCATGCTCAGAGGGAGCAAATATGCTCATATGTTCATAAGGAGTACATTTGTTTACAATTTACAAGACTCTGAAAAAAGACTGCTTTTCACTTCCATGAAAAAAGAACATGGCCTAGCATGGGAAATTCCTAGATTAAGGAATGTTTTATTATCCACTTATTATATTAAAATGTATCTTGAAATTACTTACTACATTATTTTTATTATGAACAATTTAGTTTTTTAATTTCTAAATTTCATTTCGTAGTTTTTAACTACTGAGTTATGGTGTGCTGAATGCTACTTCAGATGTGATACTATAATAGAATGTTTTTAAATAATGGGCAGGAAATGACAGAGACAGTAGTTCTTGAGGAAGATCTTTCATTTTTTAATCTCTATTACAGGACAAATTAAGGAATTGAAATTATTAATACTTAGTAATGCTTAATAATATGTAATTACATTTTTTAATAGGATTAGCAAATATTATTCATACTCCCAATCTTGATTCATTGTGCCAAACACACCCCTGATTTCTTGTTAATCCAATGAGGTATTCTTTACATGGAACAAAAGTGTTTGGTAACTGAATGGCTCATTGTTCTGAAAAAAATCCAAACAGATTACAGCATATATCAAGGATTTACTTTTTGTTTGCTGTACTGTGATATTCTGCCACATGATCACCACCTGTGCCATTAGCACATTTTGACTAGCGTGTTGGTATGAATGAATGATATGAATCTTCCCCTCTTATTCTTTTTTTTTTTTTTTTTCTCCTAATGTATCTCACTCTGATTTTAAAGCCAAGGATGGAGAGCCAAATCAGTAAAATCAAATGGAGACCCAAACAACTCATTCAAACAAAGTAACTGAAGCCTCTCTTGAAAGCTTTGAATGTTGACTTAAATATCATAGAAAAAATGGACAGATTTTCAGAGGTCTTTTCTGAAGCTTTAAGTTCACAGAAATCTCCTTTTGTAAATTTGAAACACAACATCAGCATATTTCACAGTTTGGTTTTGTTTCTAGTAGTTCTGGTACCTCAACAGATGAAAAATTATGTGTTTGGGTGCTTGTCTTATCTGTTTGCCTTTCCACCAGATTGAAACTTGTCTAATTGTTTTACTTCCCTTTTTATGTTTGTTTGTTTGTTTTGTTTTATTTTTGATTTTTTTTTTTTTAATGGCAGGAAATATTAAGGTTTATACTTCGTTCATAACACAGGTGATAGCTTAGATCAGCAGTCTCCAAAATTTTTGATCATCCACATCTATCAATGAATACATTTGAGTGTACTCTCTCAATATATGTATATTTGTTTAAAAGTTATACATTTACTATGTACTACTGAAGTTCTAATATTTTCTTTCCGAACTCCAATTAATCATTAGCACTCTTGCCTGCACCCTAGTTTGGAGAACATGGGTCTAGATGGGGTGGGTAAGGGAATAAAATTTATTCTGTGAATTTAGCTTGGCATTTTTTCCAGAACAAAACCAAACAAACCAACCCAAAAAAATCCCAAAGTTGCTAATGGTTTTGCAATAACTATGGGGTTTTTTACAGTTTTATTATTTGCTTTTGCAAGAACCTCCTAAAATCTATTCCATATAATTCTTTCAGTTCTCTGTGAGATGATGAGAAAGTCAAAATAAACATATTGAAGACTTTCCCAATCAAAATAATATAATAGGTTGCATCAGTTTAATCCTGAAAAGATATATTTACTGTAGTCTATCACATTCCCATAGCAAGCGCTTCATTGTTAAAAATTGTCTGTTCTGCAGAAAACAATGTTCATCGCTTCCATCTAGAAAAATGATTGCATTCCTTTCTTATAAACAAAGCATTTAATGTATTTGAGGAGTTTTTCAGGAAAGTAATTTTAAAGTTAAAATGATTTCCTATGTCATCCTAGCTAATAATGGCAGTCTATACTTCTTATATAAATACCAAGAATTAATTGGTGCAAACAATTGTGTGAACTTTGTTCCTCAAGCTCCTTGCAATTTCAACAGAAGACTATTGTAGGGTTAGATTTATTAGTTCAGGTAGGCACATATTCAGTGTCTTTGGTTTTGGCCAGAACTATAGTTCCAGGAGATAAGCATGATCGCTGTACAATAAACAGCTAAAATAATGTCTTAATAAATAAATGTTTAGGACATAAGGCTACAGGTAGGAACTGTTTTTTAATTAATTCCTGTATGTCTAAAATATTTGATATATTACATGAAAAATAAAGTGGTTACCTCTCATATGTATTTAGTTAGATAATCATCAGTCTGTTCTTTGTGAGATTATGTGCAACTCAGAATCTCTAAATATTTTATAAGTATATTACCGTTAATGGGTATTTTATCAAAAACTTGGCTGATAACATGTTAAACTTCACAAAGTCCTTTCAGACTATCAAACAAAATTCAAAGTTAGTGCTGAAATCAGAATATCAGTTATTTTGAAGGAGGTAATTGATAAATTGGTTTTAAATGTATTTGGAAGCCATTAAACAAAAGCATCTTAATCTAAAGCAAACACTATTAAAAGATTAAAAAAGAAATATCAGTTCAGCATATTTTAAAATAAATTTCTTTTGTATGTTTCCCTATTTTTTTTCTTAATTTCCCTCTTAAAGCTTTCTGTCTGTAGGACTAATCAGTATTGAGAATCTTCGTATTATACTTACGTTCTTAAGAATGTACATGACCTTAAAATGTCCCACTCAATCATGTTCTGTGTTTTCCTGAGAGTGACTTCTACTTCAGTTTTCACTGTACTTATGGGAAAGTGCCACTTTCATTTTTTTCCCTATGATTAAGAGTTACTTTCTTGTTAAGGTCAAATTCAGCCAGGAATGAGAAGATTATTTCAACAGTTTGTCAATCGTCTATAAAAGAATAAGTTTACATGAAAACTAAAACATTCTAGCATAGAAAGGAGGAGAAAGAAACATAATTTAAGGACAGAGTACAGGTGCAATAAGAATGAGCAGGCTTTATTCATAAGCATTTCTATTTCTTACAGGATAAGATACTACTCAGTATTACCAAAGAGGAGAGGACCAGGTTTCAAGGAACAGAAAGCTTATCACAGGAAATAGTAAGAAAGTTATCTGTTACATTTTCCAAAGTTCTTATGAATTGTATTCCATTCTTCTACAGGGAAAAAGTGATATTAGAGCTTTATCAATTAAACAATAAATATGGGGCAATAACCATATCTTAAAGGCTACTATAATGTTTTAATAGTTAAGAATAAAAATAAAAATCAGGGTGAAAGACTACTCTTGTGCAAAATAAGTAAATGTGGTGTCAGACTCTGAAGCAGAGAAAACACTTCTCAACTTTTTAAATGACTGTCTCTTTGAGCAACTACTAAGGGAATCAGAAACCACTGTTTGATGTTTTCTGAGTAATGTGAGAGATCTGGTACAAAAATATGAAAGCACTCAACACTTTACTAGTGACCATAATGTACTCAAGTTCCTTAGCCTTATAATTGGAAGAAAATCATACTGATTATTCACTGTAACATCTACCTAAAAAAATGAAAAATACCTAGAAATAATTGATAAATAGAAAAACGCATACAAATTTATAAAATTCTTACACTCAGCAGGGAATGTTTAAAGACAACACATTAAAGGTTCAGATTAAATGTGTACTATCAGAAAAAAAAAATCCTAAAATAAGAAATAGGGCCTCAGTGTTTAAATAGCAGAATGAAGATGCCTATTAGAAACAAACAACATCTTCAAAGTGCAGACATCACGTACAAATGGGATATAGAGAAGAATGTACATTTTTGGACCTTAAATGCAATGCTTAAAAAAGGCAAGCCATGAAAAAGATTTAAAGATTTCCTAAGCATAAAAACCCCACAATAAATCTCACCACAGACAGTGAACTCACTAAAGAATAGGTATAAACAATATGTGAAACATATGTAAAATAACTGCTTGAAGAATTCAAGGCAATAAAAGAAAAAAAATGCTGAAGCATGTCTACTGCCTTTGCAGGCCTTGTCTAGAGTATAGTAAAAAGAATGTAGATGTCAGAGAATCCAAGAGGTTTGGGGTTTTTTTTTATTTCTGTAATGCGAGGGGGAGAAAAGAAGTACCTGCTTGTTGCTTTGCAAATAATTGTTAAGACACAGGTTGGAGAAAGAAGGAAGCTTTGTAAGGGTTGTGAGAGAAATGTCTGTAGCTGAGAGGATGGAAACTTAATAATGGTTAGGAAGAAGAGGTCAGAGGATTGGACAGCCTCCAGGAATGGCTGTCTGCAAACATGCGTTGGTGGCTGTGTGAGTTCAGAGAGCTCATCATCTTGTAGATCAGCCATGCTGAGTATCTTGAAGAAACCTTTCCATCACGGCTTTCATAATCCCCCTTAGCACTGAGGTGCCAGAGAAGGCCCTGCAGAATGGTATATACTCTGCCTCATGCTTGCAGCAATACAAGCATGAGGTGGCAGGATAGTAACTTTGTAGTCTCCTGTTCATTAAGGATACCTCTAGAGGAGGAAGGAAAAAATGTTTTAGTCCTTGAGTGTTTGCAGCAACTGGCAGTGGGTAAAACATAGCAGAAGCAGTCTGTAGTGTTTGTATGTGAGAGCTTGAATCCCCTTCATATTGCACTTGCCACCTGCATTAAAAAAAATGCTTGGAATTTGCCTAATAAAAAGATTCCACAAAGCGTAAATCAATCATCCACTAAGAACTCTACCAAGTAGAAAGTATTTACTTGATTCCACTTCCAGCTCCATCTCTATCTCCATCTTTACTTTTTTCTCTGTCTCTGCTGTCTCTATCACTACCTCTGTCTCTTATGTCTGTCTGTATTTTTCCTGTTAAAAAATAGTAGTTTCGCATCCTGAATTCTGTCCTCCTAGGTACCCCTACTCTCTAAATCCAAAGTGAATCCACAGTTCCATGTGGGATCTGCAAAAAGTAAAAAGTCATAATAAGTCCCTCAAACATGAAGGTGAACACAACATGTGTGCCTTTTTTTCTTGGGTATCACTTCATCATGCTGCAGGAACTCTGGATGGTAAGTTACCTTTTCTGGGCAGCCTGCCCAGCCAGTTGCCAAAATACTCCCACCGACACCCAGTACAATTGGACTTCAGTACTCTTAAATAGGTAGGCTAGTTTTAACAGGTAAGAGAGAAAGAGCAGAGGTTCAATGTAAGGTGGTCATTCTGATCAGAGGAACTATTTTCTCAGGGAGATGTAATTTGCAATATGTAGGGTAAATAAAAACACCACAGACATACCAGTATCAGATGGTTTACAGATATAAACAGCACTGTGAGAAAATGTGATATCTAGTAAAGGACAGAATGAAGTTTATAATCAGTACTTTTCCACTCTTTTTAATCCATTAAATAGAAGTGACAGAAGAAAGGCAGGATAAGGTTAAAAACAGGAGAAATAAAACAAACTCAAGATAGAGAAAACAACTTTCAAATAATTTGCACAATGAAAATCCTTTTGCTTCCTTAGAAATTGTATGAAGTGGATGATGACATTCTGAAGTTACTAATTTCTCTAAGTGGTACTTTACTCTCATATCCTTTGTAGTAGCTGCTAATCAAAACAGTATGCAAAAGACAGCTATGTTGGAAAGTAGCAGATATAGCAAACATCCTTTGCAAATAACAAGCATAAGAAGGTCTGATGGTACGAACAGGAAAAAAACAGAGTGACTGAAAATAGGACGAACAGCTATGTACTAAATAAATAAGTAGTAATGTGAAAGTAGATGTTATGGTTTAGAATGTCTTCAAGTTTTGGTCATCAGTCAAAAGCAGACTGAGAATGAGAAAGGAATTCTTCCGTAATTTTCTTAGAAAGTCTTTTCTTTGCAGCTTCGATGATAGCTGAGCTGGAAAATGAAATATTAGACTTTTATTTTTTCAAAATATTTATAAAAATAAGAATATTATCAGCCTGCTAGTAGAACATATTTTGAAAGTCAAGATATATATGGAAATACTGTTCCTTTAAAAAGATTTCTTTTTGTTGTTTCTTTGGTCCAAGTTCCTACTACATTTTACTGAGCTACTTGGCTTCTGTTTTTCTGTCACAACCTCTGTTCACCTGTTTGATTGGAGTTCACTGCCCCACCTTGCCCTTTGCACTTAAGAGAACAAGAGTGGTCTGTATTCTCAGGCGAGAGTCAACTTGAGATGCAGATATCTAAGGTTAGGCTTCTATGATGCAAATGTTCTTCTACAAGTTAGGTATCCAACCTTCAATAAGGCAACCAGTGGAGTTCCAAATGGTATTTAGCATACATTCTAATTTACACACATATGTGAATTCAAGTCAAATAACCCTCTGTACTACTTTGACTGTATTGTCTAACAAGAAACAGTTTAGTAACACAAACATAGGCATTTAGTGCCATGGGAGATCAAGAGGTATCTGCATGACATTGGCAGAAAAGGCACAGAGTATGACAGACCTATGCTAATTTTGGAGCAACACCTGGAAACTGAGCAACATATCCTAGGACACTACAAATGGCACAAGACACCAACGTATAAATAAATTAACTGGACACCTTCACTTAATAAGCACATGTTCAGGAAATGAGGTGTCACTAGTACAAACACTCCTACTAGGGTTGACCATAACATTGTAAAACTCTTTTCTTAAATTAATTGCTATTACCTTTCTTTTGAGGTAGGAAATATGTATTTGAAAACATATTTTGATGGTATAAGTTCCCTTTCAGGTCACAGATAGACTTTTGGTCTGATAATATTCTGTCTATTTGATATTGACATTCTCATTTTGTGGTATAATTTAAATCAAATAGAAAGTAAGAAGTAAAAAAGATAAAATAGATTATATTATATACTTAATCCAAGAAAATATTATAATCTTTTTGGTTTAAATATTTGAGACCTAATGTCAACTGACTGAAGCAAAGATGTATTTCAGTTGCCTACATCAGGTAGACAGATATAGGGATCTTCTTACAGCCCTGGAATTCCCACATTTCTCTGTCTGACAAGGTCTTCCTATGTAGTCTTCAATCAAATAACAAACAGGTCTCTGTCTGATTTGATCAGGGAAAAGTACATACAGAAAGCCAAGGATGGAAGAATATATATATATATGTATCTTACTTAAATGGACTGCTGTGAAAATTAAAATTTTGTATGCATTCAGATGGACAAGAATTAAGCAAGACTAAGCACTTTGTAAAAATTCTTTCCAGAATGAATATTTGCTAGGATTTCATTATATAAAATCTTCATTATTGGAATGGGCAATTTACAAGTCTCAAATCTTCCCCCTCTTAAGTTTTCAGAAGCACCTAAATAGACACATTTACTCTCTGTTTTAGAATTATCCATGCTTATTCCTACAGTGCTAAAAAGTGGATATACTTGCTTGACTACAAAGCCAGCTAGGATAAACTGGGTTACTTCTGTGCCCTATTATGTTGTGGAGCAGATTGGTTCTGGACAGTTAATTTCAAGTGTCTAAAACTTTGGGATATGTGTTCTTGTTTCCTGCATGATATTTCCATGTCACAAATAGTATAGCCCTGCCCTTTTTCTGGATTTTCATTTACAGGCATGAAACATGGGTGCTGGTTTATGTTACGGATCTGTCAATAACACATTCTGCACTGCTAGCCTTTACAATTGTGATTGTTTTCTACCTAGGCCTTACATTTCGACAGGAAATCATAAACAAATGATTTAGTTTTCAATACTTTGGGCCTTGAGACTCTGTAAACATTCACCAGACCTCCACAACAGCCTCCAGCTGGAGAACCTTATCTCTGTCCCCACGTTAACTGCATTGTCATGAGATGAGCAGAGCAGCAACAATATTGACTACAGCCATGGTTATAAACCATCATGAGTTTACAAAAGCTTCTCCTTCCTGATATTCTTATGACCACAATAATATTCATGATGTAAAAGGATGAAACAGATCTTGGAATATCTAAGACTGTTATTTAGCTAAGGGTACTCTAACCCTATTTCCTCTCAAATAGGAGGACATTGCATATGTTACCATGTATCAGATCCTCAAACAAGGGGATGTCACAAAGCATGACTTTACTGTGCAAAGACCAAGCCAGTGGTCATGTAGCTCTTTTGCTCTGCTTAACAGTTCTGCATTTGTAAGATCCCTCACTGCTGTAAGTTGCTCTGTGTGATTGCCAGAAAAGAACAAATGAAACCAAACCAAAACAGAGATTATTGTTGCTCTTACTTAAAGCCAATAAATAGCACTTGTTTTGTCTATAATTCTGGAATGAAGAACAGGCTGCTGGAATCTGTGTAGCCCACCCCCAACAGCTTTTACAATAATGACAGGCAGAAACTCTGATCAAAATACAGCTTTCCTGTACTTTATAGCAGACTACTGACCCAGTCAGCAATTTTGCAGTGTGCATATTTTTTAAATTAGTAATGAAAGAATATAAAGTCATGCATGCTGATAGCATCAAGATGGAGTTGACTGTAATCTCAAAGTTCAGACAGCTGGAGTAAAGGATAAAAAAATTTCTGGACCTGAAAGAAATGTGTCATAAGATTCATGCAGTGATACCTGAACTGAATTAAGAATTCTGTGTTCCTCTACATATTGCTTAGCACCAAGTCTCAGGGTTGGTCACTTTTGCTGCTGAACATGCTCCATGGAAGCCTTGGGATGGTCTGCCACCTCCATTAAGAATGGGAGTAAGATTCGGCATTCAAATGACAGCTCAGGACTCAATAGTGCAGCAAGTGGCCCTGCCATGCAATGTGTGGCATCCTCATTACATTTAGTGGTCAACATTTCAACAGTTCAACAGCTCTGCAAGGGGTTGCAGTAACAGAGCTCCTTTCCAGGATGCCATGTGAGAGACATGTTTGCTGCCCCAAGGGGTTCAGAAAAATGGTTTGCATTTGAGGAAATGTTAGGTTCCCTTGGTCTCTTGCTAACAAGATGCCCAAGTGATGAAACATTCATTTAGTTTTCCTAATTAGCAGTCTTTACTGTAAAAGATTGTTCCTGTTTTGTTAGCTTATAAAACAAGGTCTCAGAACTAACAGCTTCATGAGCCACCACTGTTCTGTTCACTATTCTTTTGTGCCTGAAAATAGTCATGGTCATTCAGCTCTGAAACACTCCCATTTCCCTTACTGATCTGCTTGGTCTTTCTGTGTTACCTGTTTTCTAAGAGAATATGTCTGTGGTCTATGTCCCAAAGCCTCTGTCTTTCCAATTTTACAGTAATCATTGTCTCCCAGGATGGCCCTGACTGTGTGCTTGATCTTCTGCCTCTTTGCAGCATTGCCCTAAGGGTAAGGAAACACATATAACACCAGCCTGCATCTTATAATGATCTCATGGATCCTGAAAGATCCCCCACAACTGGGGGAAAGGGAGTGCATGCCTCAGTCCACTCTGTGTGACACTTACCTCAAAATGCACCATCTGAGTTACACAGGTTTTTCTGGGAACCCCTTAGAGACTTTTTCACACTGTTCTTACATGCATGTTCTTCTGAAGTTGGCATTTTTGCAGACAGTGTTGCCTGTGTCTTGCAGTGCTGTGTAAAACCCATTATCTGCCCCAATAATACTGCATGGGCGCCTTGTTTTGCTGAAGATGGATGCAGGTCCCTCTCAGTCCAGCTTACAGGACAGATCTCTTCTTTACATGTGACAGAGATTATGCCAGATGGCTCTTCAGTGGGCCTCCTGGGTGGGGTGCATCGCCTTTGGGTATGTTCCAATTTGTCACCTTTATGTCACCCCTTTTGTCACTTCTACACCCTCTTGAAGTTCACCCCACCCCTGATATGTCAGGTCTTGTTCTGTAGCCTTGCAGAGTGAGGCACCCTGGACCTGCCTTTTACTTCTGATTAATTACTTTCTATTCACACTTTAATTTCGATTATTTATTTCATCGACTCTTACAAAAGAATGTATTCTTTCTTTTCAGATGTTCTTCTGGGAACACTGTTAGGGGCCACCTAGTCTTGTCAGGCAACTACAGATCATCATGAAAACACAGAGGGCATGGTATTGTGGAAATAGGAAGTTCCCTGACACAAAATTGCCTGAAACCCTATGGTAGACATAGTGTATGTATATGGCAGAGGCTTCCTGCTCTGCTTGCAGCTGAACAGAAGTTGTACCTTACTCTGCTCTCTGCTGTCCCTAAAGCTTTTCACAATACTCAGTTATAATATTTGAAAAAATTCAATACAACCATATTCAAATAATAACAATATATAA
>JAAGNO010006938.1:0-21445 GCA_033439905.1 Ceryle rudis
GTGCGGGGGAGAGAGTCGGCGGCGGGCGGGGCTCCCCTCGGAGCCCGTGCACATGGAAGCGGGAGCTAACATGGCGGCGGCGGCCTCAGCCTCCCCGGCGGAACTGCATTGTGCGAGCAGCCTGCACAAAGCCGGGGGCCGCCGGCCACCCCACCCAGCGATATTTTCTTTTATTATTTATTTTTTTTTAACTTCTCGCTTTTCATCACCTTAAGTTCATCCCTTTGGGGAGTCTTTAAGTCAACGGGAAACGGCCTTTAAGGAGTTATTTTTAGAAAGAGCAGCTACTAAATCCGCCGTCTTCGGACAGTTCGAGTTGTGACAGAAGAGAGAAAAACGGTGTCGTGGTTACTCACAGTTTATGGGGCACCCACTCAGTGCGTGGTGTTGGTAGATTAACTGAGCCTCGGAGGGCTTTCTAGCCTACGGAGCATGAGTTGTCTGCCAGAAAAATACTGCCAGACGTGTAGCCTAAAGACTTGCTTTGAAACACTGTATTACTAAGTTAAAATTAGGGAATGCTAGGAAATAATTTTATGTCTGCATTGAAGCCCTAAATCTCTTATGTTCATAGAATTAAATTGGCACAATTACTCTTTACTATGTTTTCTTTAGTCCTTTAGATCATGGTGGTCTAGGCCACTGTATTTGTGTAAGGTAAAAATAGTAGCAGTAAATTAGTTTGTACAGGTGAGATGCGCTTTACCTGTAAATATACGTGTGGTGGTGTTCCCCACTTAAAAAATGGCTGTGGGGTTTTAAAATCTAAACAACAAAAAAGCAGCAAATCAGGAGCTTTTAGATAAGCTTTAGAATCAGAAGATCTTTTCTGGATTCCTGTCCGAATGCCTTTGTATATCAATGGGACAAGATGTCTCTTAAACTTGTCCCTAATCCATAGGGATGTGCGCACGCGAAAACGCTGGTCCTCAGCTTGGGAAAGAATACAGATTTCTTTTCTTATTCGTCTGTAGTAGTTTCAATACAATAAATTGTTTGAAATGATTGTTGCATCTAACATGAAAATTCATCTAAAAATATTTTCCTATGATGTTCAGACTTATCTAAAAACTAAAATTAGAAGGGGAGCATTCTTATCTGTTTTGTAAATTGAAGTAATAAAGAGGATGAGCACACTTGTATTGGTGCGTGGATCAGCTTTCCTCTCTAGTAGCTTTAAATAAATTTACACCTAATTTATACTTGGCTTAGACATTCCATTTGATCTGAATGGACTTTTGGTCAACTTTCACAGTACCTTAAATTGGAAGGGTGTTCAGAGGCTATTGTTCTGTCAGAAGAGAGTGAAAATTGGTGATACTGGTCTCGTGAAGGCCCTAGGTTTGTTTTCGTTTCTTTTGGGGGGTTTTGTGTTGTGTATCTGGCTGCTCTGGCTACTTTGTGTAACTATGGTGTCATAGCAAGTGAATACAAGAGATGAAGAGCCTTTTTTTCCTGGAGATGGCTTCTGTTGAAAGATCTTACATTAAAATTACTCGGAACATCTCTTTTTGGTGCTAGACCAGGTGGGCTTAAAAAAGAAAAGGCAAAAGCTTGGTCTCAAGAAGAGCTGGGTGTGCGCTCACACCAGTGAATTAAAGTTCAAAGATTTCCCTAACTCTGAGATGAAGAAGTTCTGAAACTTCTTGAAGTTGGGCGCTCATGTAAACACTACAGAAGTCATGAGATAAATTGCCCTTGGTGTGTTAAAGCAGAATTACAAATGTAGGCTCTCTCCCTTGGAGGGGGAATCAAAACTTCTTTAGTTAATCAGCATTGTTTAATGAAGGCAGTATGGCATGCTTAGGGGCCTGAAAACAAAGCTTATTGTACCCAGGGCCATCAGTATTTTATTTTATTACTTGATAAGTTTACTTCAGTGCAACAAATTCATTTGTTTTTTCTGTATTTTGAATCTTTTGATGAGAATCTATATTTTTAACCATGCAGAAAGTAAACTCATACTGGATACTGCAGAGGCAGGAGTGGGTGAAAACTCCAGTAAATGGCACGGAAAACTTGTGCTTAGTTGAACATGTAATCCTTTCTTTGTCAGCAGCTGATAATGAAGGCCAACAGAGATGATTTTGAGAGCTTTGTATTTGAGAACAAATACAAAAATATGCTTGAATTAGAGACATACAGAGCAATTCTTTTTCATCCTTCAAAAGTAAGAGGTACCATCTTAGGTTTAAAATGGTATGAACAGCTTTTAGTTGAGGAAAGGTCCCTCTTTATGAAGAAATTTTGAGGTAAATTATTTAGTGTCGTTTTCTCCTCTAAACTCTGAGGATAAAAATGATGTGACCTTCAAAATACAGTCAACAAATAATGTTTATAACTTAGTTCTGTACCAGTTTTTAAATTTGTTTATAAACTAGATTACTAGTTAAGCTTTCATTTTCTCTTCCTAAAAGTGACCTCATTAATTGAAAGAATGCGTGTGGTTTGCGTTGAAAGGGATTAGGATAAACTGAATCACTCTTCATAAATGTATGTGAAAACATGGCCTTGAAAATGTGTGTTCTTTTTATGTTTGGAAGTGATAGGAGTGCTGTTGTGTTTTCTTCCTCTGCTCCGAGATGACGGGAGGTTTGTGTGTGCATGGGAGGGGGAAACTGAAGGGTATCTCCTCCATAAGGCCTTCAGGTACACAGCTCGAGTAGACACTGACAATTTAATTTAAAAGTTGCATGAACTCCACCAGGTTTTTG
The DNA here is from genome assembly GCA_033439905.1 of Ceryle rudis. Classification (NCBI taxonomy): domain Eukaryota; kingdom Metazoa; phylum Chordata; class Aves; order Coraciiformes; family Cerylidae; genus Ceryle; species Ceryle rudis. Next base: position 2,715 of record JAAGNO010006938.1, read on the forward strand.
TTAGCTGTCTGAGGTTAGAATCCTACTGTCTCCTCAGGTTCCCTAGGAGAAGATACTCGAGTAAGACCTGCATTTTCTTCTCCCTGCCTCTTCTGCTTTTTGGTTTTTAGGAGGACAGACCTTTCCAAGTGAAGCCATTTGAATGTAGATCAAACTCGTGTCTTGATATAATGACAAATGAAAAAAGCCAAAGTTAACTTCCCTTTCAACTTGTGTAATGCAGCATGAGCTCTGTAAAAACAGTTTTTTAAAACCAATTGTTGTGTCAGAGGGACAAAATAGCTCATTAACCACAAAGGTTGTTCTTGGGCACCTCCAAATATGTTCGCTTAAACTACTTGACAGGACTTGAGCTTTGTGTGTACACTTAAAGGTGATGCATTTTAGCTGTAGCTGCTACCTTCAAGATGCTGTTGCTTTATCAGCCTGTCTCTGAATTTCTAAAGAAGTGTAATCCCGACTGGGTTGAAAAATGAATACTTAAAAAGTGCCTCTGTGATGACACAAGAATTTTCACTGGCACAGCAGATGGATATTTCAAGTTGATCTGACTTGGTTCAATAAAATGTTGAATTTCCTATAGGAAACCATCCCGAACCTATAGCACAAGCTGAGATCAGGTTTCTGTTCTTGTAGGTGCAGCTGATGATGGGAGGGAAGTGCCACACTTTCGGTTGCCCAGCAGCACTCTTAAGGGCTTTTGCACCATTGGTTGGGCCACTGGGATGGTCAAGGCTTATGAGTGTCTCCAGAAGCTCTCTTTGTGAAGCTTTGATTTCAAGTTTTATCTTCGGAGATTAAACATGATTTTGAAACCTAGAAATTGGTTTGAAACTGTGTATTGAAAGCCTGGGTCTTTCATTGAAACCTCTCTCTCGAGCGGTTTGGGATGACCGAGCTTCATCTCTTCAAAAACAAGTAGTTTTATCTGTGAAATTGTGATGGTTGGTACTTCCTGATTTCAGCTTGGCTCTCTTGTTTTGAACCGCTTTGTGTAGCGTAGGGATTAGTTCTCATAGCAAGTGCTGTTAACTAGGTACATGACAAGTTGCCCAAGCTGTGGAAGATCTAAGTATTTAAGTTTTTCAAATGCTCTGATGTTTTGTTGATGCTTCTTTTCTTTCAGAAGGAACAGATACACAGAATGTTTTGAGAGCCCAGTTTGTTGTTCAAATTCTTGAACCAAATTTGTATTCTAGAATTCACTTGCTGTTGTGAAAGTAACTAATTTTGAACATAAACAATGTGTGGAACAAAATGTAGGTCTCTTGCAGTGTGCTCACTTGTAGATTTGTTATGTTTCTCTAGGAAACACTGTATGGAGATTGGGAAAGTGAATATCTATATGCAGTCACCCAAATTTTTAGGAATATCACTCATCTGTGGCTTAACCCAATTCTGGCCACTGAAGAAGCAATTTTTTTTTCTTCTCTGTAGTGGCCTCACGGGAGTTTAAAAGGTTTATGTTTTGAAGATTGCACACATCCATCAGTACTGCCTTTCTTTGGGAAGGAGTGGGTCCTGCTCTGAGCCATTCCTGTATCTCTGTAGGTGTTTGGTTGGATCAGGCTGCCAATCCAGCTGTCAGTCTGTCCGTCTGGCTGTCCTTGGTGGTGTGTGGGATGGGTCAGGAGCATGTGGTGAGCAGGAGCATATCCCTTTTTTGGTCATTGTCTTCTGGAGTAAGCTGATGGTGAGACTGCAGACTCAGAATTGGTGTGGCTTGGTCACTCACTTGAAAACTTAAGACAGTGTGGAGGTATTTTTCCTGAACTGTCAGACTTCCCAAACTTGGGGAAAACCCGCAAGAATATTTATAACCATTACTTGTAATTCAGTTTAAACAGAAGACCTGTAAGTGTTTTGTGTTCCAGAGTACTGATAGTAATTCTTCATTACATCTTCCTGGTTATAACTCAAGACTGAAATAGCTTCTTGGGGCTGGTTAGGTGTGTGTAATGTATACTAGGAAGCATACTCAGGGAATGGGAAAACTGGCAGGTTTTGAGAGGTTCTGAGCTTTGATGGTTCTTTAAACTGAAAACAGGGTGTTTTACCTTTTTGTTGTTTGGTTTGGTGGTTTGGTTTTTTTTTTTTTTCCTGAGGAAATGGGAAGACTTTTTTTTTTTCTTTGTAATCTCTGGGCAGTCTGTGAATTTAAACTGAGTGTGGCAGTAATGATGGAGGGCAGATAAGCTACAATGTATAAATGTGAAACAGGTTAATAATCTTCTGTTTCAGAGCTTGGCTTTCCTTCTGCTTCAGTGTGAAATGTATTGGGCAGTTATTTTACATTATCTTAATTGCTTAATGCTGTTAAAAAAATACACACTGGTTTAGAGATAGCTAAGAAAAAAGGACTTGCAGTAGTCCCCTCCACCTTTTCTTTGTTTGTAGTGAAGCTGTGCAATGCAAAATGCTTACTTGGCTGGTTGAAGAGGTTACCTTCTCCACGCTTCCAGCTTATCATGTACGCTTGTGCTGCTGTAACTGGTATAAACCATACCACTGAAACGATCTGGTTAAATATAGTGCCTCCCTCCTGCTCCTGTCCCCCTTTTTTTTTTTAAGGGTTATTTTTAATCTGATCATTCCAGTGATCCAGTTTATAGCATAGCACTGTAACAGCACAGCTGAGTGCCCAGGCATTTTTAAAACCAGTATTGGGTTTTGATGCTAATGTCATGTAACTGCATGCATTTATTTATTTATTTTCACTTTAGGATGACATTTTGGAGGCAATTCAGAGGAGGTAATGAGAACTTGAGTGTGAGCTGAAGGTATCCGTTACCGCAATAAAGCAACTCAGTTTTGGATTGCTATTAAAATAAAATCTAGGGTATACTTAAGCAATGACCAGCACCACCCTCTCCCTGCCCTCGTACTCTGGAATTCCAGAATAATTTGGGTATCTCTGTGGAAAAAGCTGAAGCACCATTGCTTGCAATCTGCAGAACTGGGGTCTGCTGACTCAGGAGCCCTTTAATAGACAATTTATATGCTCACTTTGCCACTTGATTTTTTTTTTTTTTTTTCCCCTGCTGGTTTAGCTTTTATGCTTCAAGATCTATATCCTTGATGAGTGAGGATGAAGTTGTGTAAGAGGGGTAAAATTAAGAAAATCTCTACTTCTTGCAGACACTGCAGTAGGTTGCTAAGCAGGAGTTTTACTGCAGTTATTTTACAGCACTAATGCTGCTCTTGGATTGCTGTTAGTTGACAGTAGGGATTATAGAGAAAGCATTTAAATTCCTTAATATTTTTGTGTAATGCAGCATTTGGATCTTACAGTGTCTTTGGGATGGTAGAGAAATGCTTACTTGGCATTAGAAACCTTTGTGATAACATATAACTACACATTTGTTCGTCCTCTGCATTGTAGCTGAAAGGGCTTCCCTTCTTTTGCTTTTACCTTCCTGATACAATTTTTTTTAAGGATGAAAAAGTGAAGAGAAGTAACTTTTTTTTTTTCTCTTCCTAACAGTTAGACCTATTACCCTTTAGTTTTAAAGCATTTATATTAGACCTAAGAATATTTGACCATTTATGAAAAACTTAGGTACTGTTTAAGTATGTTTTTGCAGTGTGCTTAATCTGAAGATACCAGCCACGCTGGAGTAAGGCTGCATGGAAAAAGTGTGCAGAAACCATTGCAGTTATTTAGGGGATTTTTGTCTCTTCCTTCCCTTGTGCCCTTGGCCACCAAAATGGATTACATGAGTGTTTTGCGCCATAATTTTACCATAAATGCTTTCTTCAACAAAGTTGCCCTAAGTTCCATTTTAGAATTTGATGTTCTATCTTGTTTGGCTTACTGTTGTTCATGGGTTTGTGTTGGAAACTGGATCACAGAAATTGTTTGGGTTAATTACTTTTTTTTAAAAGCATTTTCATAGACACTGTTGAAACTGGCTCGTATTAACAGTCTGTTTGCTGTGCAGCCTCCCAGACAATTGCATCAGTGTGACCAAGGGAATTGTAATCTGCAGCACTGGGAGTAAGTGACTTGAGCGAGTAGGATCTTTTTTGAAATTTCTTTGTCTGCAAAGCCAGTTTGTTGTAGGAATTAAGTTACCTTAAGCAGCGGAGGCGTCAGTTCACCTGGCTAGCTTTGCACTGGGGCATTGCAACAGTTGAGCTCTTTGCCCTCCCTTTTTGACTTCACAGCTCGGCTACTATCTCTTAATTGGACTTTTGTCATTGTCCAGCTATGTCATCAACTCTTGTAGAGTTAGTATGTAGAACAGTAAAATGACCTAGTTTCCAGTATGCCAAATGCTCTTCAGAACCATTTTTGGGGTTGGTTTGGGTTTTTTATACATTATGGACTGTGGTTGCTGTGTTTGAGTACTGTTACCCTGCTAGTGTCTGTCCCCAGCATGAAATTCCCAGCAATGCATTTTTGGAGCTCAGGAAGTTGTTGCTTCTTTGACTTTACCTAGGCCGTTACAGGTGCTGATACACTGAAAGATGTAGTTAGGTGTTCTGTGTAACCTGTAGGACTTTCAAAGAAATAAACTCTTGGCACCGGGTGACATCAAAAGGACCAAGTTTTCTAAGGGTGGTTGTGTGTTTCAGTAAGTGATGCTGGGCATCAAATACTTTGTAAGATGAGCTTTCTTGTTAAACGGTTGTACAGACTTTGATCTTTCTGAAAGGTCTGAGATTGAGGATAGAAGTTGAATTAGCTAGAAAAATATCCATAAAATATTTTAACTGAAACGTCCTGAAACGAAAATGGGGAAGAACAAAGAACAACCACAAAACCTGTCCGTGGCAAATACAAACTCTGAAACGATGGTTGTCTCGGGGTTTTAATTCCTTTCCATTCAAAAGGAAGTGTTTCTGTTTGCTTACCTTCTTATGTTGTTCTGTGCTAGAGTGGTAAGATAATTGTTAAGGATTTACTTGAATAGTTTTAGTAAGATCAAGGCAAATTTAATGGAAACTGTGATCGTGTGTGATAACACAGAAGTGGAGAAAACTTAGAGCTCAATAATTATGTTATTCTTACAGACTTTGCTTCCTTTCTCAGAATCTTCTCAGCCTGTAGAGTCTTTGTCAATTGGGCATGCATAAATTTTACCTTTTTAGCCAACGTCAATGTTCTGCATGGTTTTGTATTTAAGCAGATTAGAGAACTGATTCTGCTGAAAATTAACCTAATGATTCCTTTTTCAGTTTCTCCGCGTGAAAAAGAAGTCTTAATGTTCTTGAACAAAAATATTGTAGAGCTATTAATACGAATTGTGTTGGTGGGCACTCGCACAAAGGATTAGAAACTGTTTTAACTTCTTCAAAACAATCTGAACTGATGCAGCTACAAAGATTGCAGTTCTGAATCTTAGCAGCATTGACAGTGGCTTTTTTGCAGTCGTGGTTTTGGTATTGTAGTGATACAGTGATAATAAGCTCTGACTCAGAACTGAGTTCAGCTCTCTGTTGTTTGGACTGAAGGAAATGTGCAGTGAGTGTGCTTTCCCCACCAGGAGGAAAGTGTATTTCCTCAGAAATTAAGACTAGTCACAGAGATGTATTGTGACAGCCACATAAGGTTAAAATAGTTGTCTTGGGGAAATATTTACATTTCTTTAAACCCAGTTGACAATTTTTCTCAGGTGCTATTTCTACGTGACAGTTGCATGCTTCTGTAGCGTGTTACACTCTGGGCCTACTGTAATATTACAGTGCCTAATTTTGTTTAGCACAAGTAGAAAAAAGCAGTAACCTGATTTTGGCTCTTCATAATAGCATTTTTCTTTCTTTTCAGAGCAAACTTGATGATTACCAGGAACGAATGAACAAGGGAGAACGTCTGAATCAAGATCAACTGGTAAAAAGAAAAAAAAAAACAAAACCAAAAACAAAACTGACCAGATAAAATTATTTTGTGATCTTGGTGGGGAAGGAGAAGATGAATTTCACTTCCCCTTTCTCCTTGTTAAAAGGTAGATTTTTCTGAGCTCTGGCTTGGCCTCAGGTTTTTGTTGCCTAGAACATCTTGATTTTTCTGTTAATCAAAAACCAAAAGAATAGGTGGAGGAATGCATTACAGTGCTTCAAGGTTATGTTGTAAATAAGCTCTGGTGAAAACTGGCAAGTGTTACAACCTTGGACTGCTGAAAGAACTAAGTTACACCTTTGAAGTTGTTTGGACATCATCCTTTTCTTTGCAGAAAATGTGCCCAGGAGCTTAGTCACTTGGTACCTTGTAAATATTGTGCAGTCTAGTTAAAGATGTAGCCTAGACTAATTACTTTTCTCACCTATTCCTCAAGCCTGCCAGGTAGTTTTTGTCAGAACCTGGCTGAAGCCAAACGTTAAACTAGTGTGTCCTGAACGTGAGCATATGAATGCCTATGCTTTAGTATATTTATCCAAGAAACCAGAGGCTCTAAAGACATAGACAAATCTTTGATATTTTGGCTAGTGAAAATCAAAAGTTGCCTTAACATTTTTGCAGTCCCATTCAGAGATGCTGTAAGAAACTAAAAATGTGGGAATTTGTGTGTTAGAGGTACGTATTTTGTTCTATTTGTGATGGTTGACTTTTTCTTTTTTTTTTTCTCTTTTAAGGATGCGGTGTCAAAATACCAGGAAGTGACAAATAATCTGGAATTTGCTAAAGAGCTTCAGAGGAGTTTTATGGCTCTGAGCCAGGATGTAAGTAAAGAGCAAGCAGAGCAATGTGGGCTATCTGGACACTTAGGCTGTACGCTCTCCCTGATGCTAGATGCAGTAGTTGTCCCTACTTAGAGAGATGAAATACTCATGACTTCTTGTACGTTTGGCTGTTTTCTTTTACTCCATGTACTAGCTTGTGTCAGGTTTTCTCAAGACTATTCCTAAAAGATTTTTTTTCTGCAGGATTACATAGATGTGCAGGAACAAAAATAATGTGGTAATTTTCTGACCAAACTTAACTGTTGAAAACAATGTGATTACAAACCAGGCCTGTCATGCAGCGTCATAGCCAGCCACTTACTGCCCATAGTAATAGTTTTCTTTTAAAAGAATCAATTTCACAGGCCTACTCCTCTCTTTGGCAAGTGGCTGAAGCTTTTAATTTCTTGATATTACCAGCAGGCATAAGCTCTCAGCAACTGAAAGCATTGCAGCTCCTTTTTCAAGATTCTGGCTGTCTTGTTCCTTGCAAACACAGACTGAAACAACGAGTTTACGCGATTTAAAATTTCCTTTTAATCAGATCCAGAAAACAATAAAAAAGACAGCTCGCAGGGAGCAGCTGATGCGAGAAGAAGCTGAGCAGAAGCGTTTAAAGACTGTACTAGAGCTACAGTTTATTTTGGACAAGTTGGGTGATGATGAAGTGCGCAATGACTTGAAACAAGGATCAAATGGAGTACCAGTGCTGACGGAGGAGGAGCTGACAATGCTGGATGAGTTTTACAAGCTAGTTTATCCTGAACGAGACATGAGCATGAGGTAGGCTTCCAGTGAAGGACTTCTCTTTACAATTGTCAGTCAGTTAATGATGTATTTGTACTGTGGGAATTTAAAGACTCAGTAAGAAATTAACTCTTATTAATTATTTTTTTTAAGGTTGAATGAGCAGTATGAGCAAGCGTCTGTTCACCTGTGGGACTTACTGGAAGGGAAAGAAAAACCAGTTTGTGGAACAACCTGTAAGTATAGTCTCTGTATTAAGAGATAGTGCACTAAATTTGTGCTTGAACTAAAATGTAATACCTGATTTAAGAGAACTTCAGCGATTATCTTTGTGAGTTTTTATAGTAACTGCTTTTTTTGAGACCTTAGCTGGGCTGTAACAGAATAACATACCAAAGTATGAACTTACTGGGTAGTGCTATTTTTCTTGGTTGTTGGTTTGGGTTTTTTTTGATGTTGTTTCTTTTGGTTGTTTTTATTTTTTTTCAACTGAGGCAGCATTACTCGTATTGAAGCTTAGTCCATTCCTGCTATTTCAGCAGTATTCTGCTGCTGGTGGTGCTTAGTTCTTTCTTTTCTCGAAACGTCTGTGTGAACAAGGAGTGTTGTCAATAATATGACCCAATATATCAGCTGGCACAGCCTTATTTAGTGTGATGTTCTGCTCTCCTGCAAAAAATATGCTGGTTTTGCCCTGTTTTGATTGATTAACTCTGTAAATCAAGGTGTGATCTTGCAGAAATGTAAATTTTCACAAATATGTAGCTTCTAACATTAGACCTTAAGAAAATGGCACTGCTAGGCAGTTGTCTGTTTCTTGCATCATGGGGAATTTTTGAAGTTCCTGAATTTGAAATCAGTAGGAAAGGTTTAGGCCAGTTAATCCTTTTTTTTTCTTTTGGTAGGTAAAATGGCTAAAAATTTAATAAATATATAAATAATTATCTGTATGAGAGTAATATTGAGCTGTTGTAAAGCATTTTCTGCGTTCTATTCATAACTGCAATACTGTTATTTCACTTTGTTATCTAATCTGCTTTATTGAGGAATGATACGCAGGAGATAAGTTACTGTGGTCTTAATGGTAATAAGATTTTTCCTTGTTTGTGGCAGAATTTGAAATTGTTTTTATTGTTGAAATGAAATTTTATGAGGAGGTACCAAGTTAATATTTTTGGAATTAATATTTGTTCTTCAAGAACTCAAGTCTGAAATGGTTGTGGTGTTGGGATGTAAGAGCCCAAAGATATGAACCCTGTGTTTTTTAAGAGGTGGAGGATGGAGAAGGTATGGGATAGTTGTCAGGAGAGCTGCTCTATGGTCCTTGGAGACCTAAACGTTCACTTACAATATCCAGCCCAGCTTCTTCCAGTATCTGGATCTCAGGATGAGCTTTTAGTGATGTCATTGGCAGCTACTGCTGGTTTGCTCTGCCTTATGATAGGGAAGAAAGTTAATGTATTTCTGTGCTCTCCTCTGTGTGCGTATTGATTCACACAGTGATTATCCTTGCCAGACGTGCATTGTGAATCATCCCTTTCCAGTCTGTTTTGGTTTTTGTTGGCCTAGACAGTCAGTAATGCTGCCTTGCCAACGTGGCTGGTTTGTTTTGGGTAAGACGCCGCAGCATTCATCTGAGGCACCGAGTGCAAGTCTGTGCTTGTTTCATTTAACAAAGGCTGTTCTGAGCCACTTCACCTGTGGGGAAGAATCTTCCTGAAGGTGGTACCTGTGTAAAATTATTTGTACTGACAGTTGCTTTGTAAGAAATTGACTTACAGTAATGTTTTGGGGGTGTGGGTTTTTGAGGTTTTTTTGGTGGGTTTTTTTTTGATTGGGATTTTTTTTTAATTATTTTTTTTAAATTGGGAAATGACAAATAAACCTGTTACAGTTGAAACTTCCCTGAGTTTCACAAACTTTCCAAAGTGAAAACTAAAGAACCAGAGATATTTTTGAAATAGCAGGATTAAAAGTGTGGTAATTAAATTCATAAACCTTACCTCACTTTGAAGTGTTTCACAAATCTTCAGAAGAGTATTATATACTCTTAAGATTCTCCTTGCCCTTGAGATTTTTCTGAACAGACATGGATTATTTATTGATTTAATTAATATGACCTAGTAAGATGGGAGAAATTCTGTAACAGTTGGGTCTGTGGATTAGCTTGGGACAGCAACGTCTTCCCAGCAAAAGGGTAAGAAAATTTATGTGGAATCTTTGGGAAGGAAGGAAAAGTTGATTAGGCTTGAGTTACTGCTTATCTTCAACTACTTCATTTTCCAGATAAAGCGTTGAAGGAGATTGTTGAACGTATTCTTCAAACTAGTTACTTTGATAGCACCCATAACCATCAGAATGGATTATGTGAGGAAGAGGAGGCAGCACCCGCACCAGCAGTAGAAGACACTGTAGCAGAAGCTGGTAAGAATATGGAGATACCTTGTGACTAGAGTATTTGTATTGTACTGTCTGGTCTCTTCGGATTCATCAGAATGATTCAGTTGCAAATGCAGTTTTCTTGTGGCAGGTTCTCTGTTAATGTCCTGTCGGTTTTGTTTTCATCATTCAGAGACATGAGTTTTTTCTTTATCTACCTTGCAACATGAGATTTGTTTCTGAACCCAGGAGATACTTAACTGTACAAGTCAGCAATGTTGGTGCTCTAATTTCTGATCTAAGCAAAATCCCATCACCGTGAAGCTGTGTGACAAGATAGCTCCTTCCTTAACGTATAGCAGGCTTCTGATGCTAGGTGTTCATGTCACTCATGTGACATAAATGTGCGTCCATTCGTTCTTACACCTAGCCCTACTTCCCGGGTACTCACAGTTCAGGAAATGACTACTGCAAAAACACATCAGGACTCTTCAAGGTCCAATTCTTCTATTAGGGGAGATTCTTTCATCTGACTTTGTATCTTGTAGATCTGTAACATATGAGGTTGTGTTTTTCTCACAGAAATGGTGTGTTTTTCTTACAGAACCTGATGCAGCAGAAGAATTTACTGAGCCAACTGAAGTTGAATCAACTGAGGTATTACTGACTGGAAAGATTGTCATTTTGTACAGCTTTAATGCCACTTACTTTTACTTTCATACCCTTTCTTATTTTTATTTTAGTATGTAAACAGACAATTCATGGCAGAGACTCAGTTCAGCAGTAGTGAGAAGGAACAGGTAGATGAGTGGACAGTTGAAACGGTTGAGGTAAGATCTTGTGTACTGCAGGTAAAATTGCAATCCCTGTTTCCGCTGACACACAATTCATGATAGGTTTTAGTATTGCAACGCTTCTCCCTCAATATATACAAAAATACATCTATTTCAGTAGACCTGGACTCACAAGTAATTCTTCAGTTAAATATTTAGCTCAGAAAAACTAAGCAGTCTTAAGTTTGCAGAGAACTTTCTGTTGTTCAGTAGTGGCTTCCCTGGGCAAAAGGAACTTAAAAGTCTTGGGCTTAAAAAGACTTAAAAGATTTTTTTTTTAATGCTTTTTTTCATTTGTGTTTTAAGAGAGCTTTGCTGCAAGCGTAGAACTTAAGTTTATCTACCCAGCTGCTGACAGCATGGCATAGTTGTGCATTTTATTGAGCAGTTCAGTGAGAGGGAGCTAAAAATTAGTATGCGACTAATATCTACCTCAGATTGCCTATACACATAATTGGATGTTAAAAATATGCTTTTATGTACATCGTTGCTTTCAAGAACTATAGCTCTTCAAGTATTTAACTTGTTACTACTTTGGAGTTAGCAATCGTTCACTTGTGATGTTTGTGGTACGTTGTTATTGGGATCCATTCCCAGTTAGTAATTTTGACTCCAGATTTCGTGTACAAGTCCATTGTTCTGTTATACTAGAATTTGTGGTTTTCATGTACTGGAAAGGACAAGTCACATGGAGTCAGTCAGACGTTTGGTATATTGGAACTTGGATTGTACCTGTTAGGAATGAGTGGCATATTTCAGGTGCTGGAGACCTCTGATTCACCTCAGCCTTCTGCAGCAATAAATTACAAACGGTCGTTTCTTTAGACTCTTCCTTGATGTATTCAGGCTCTTTTAAGTGTAGGAGTGGAGTAAGCGTTCGTCATCTCTTCAAGTGGTGAAGAAGAGAGCAGCTGTTTTGATCTGATTATCTAATCTGCTCAGTTTTACATTTGTCTGCCTGAAATTCGTATCTTGCGGTGTTGAAAACCACTAAGAGGTTTAATGATACTTAGGATGGTTGTGAGGCTTCTAAAAGTAACTAGACAACTTTGCCTTGTCTGTGAATGATTTTGGTAATATCTTGTCGTAGTTCCATTCTTTTACTTAAACCCTAAAATATCACTGCTATTGAATGTGACTTAAGAACTCTCTAAAAATTGAAGATACCTCCCCAAAACATTGATTGGGGTACTCTTGTGAGACTCAGGATTTTACAGTTAACACTTGATAGGCTTCAGTCTATCTTGAGTTATATCCAAATGACATCTGTGTTTCTACCAAGTGTCCAGAGTAGCTTTAGAGGCTCAGTTTTCTATAGTTTTGAATACAAACAGTATGAATGAAGACCTGAGAGTATAGGAAATGTCCTTATGGTTGAAGCCGGTTGTGCTTCCCTCTGCTCTTCAACTCTGATGCTGCCTGTTGCACAGTGGAAAACTCAGATGCTTCTTGATGGGAATAATAATAATAATAATAATGAAAAGAATATGGGGTAACTGTATTAGTATGGTAAAAGAATTCAGGTTATAGTTTTTTATCAGACTGATTTCAGAAACTTCTAATTTTCCACGTGTCTTTTCTAGTCAACTAAATCTGGGTTTTATCACCTTTGTTTTCATAGAACAATACAAAGAATATATGCATCAGTTGTCCTTTCTGCCCTGATTACTTCAACGATGTACAAAAGAAAAAAGGAATTAGAATTAGAAAATTAGAAAAAAAACAGAGTTGCAGATTTGCCTCTTTGTAATTCAGTACCTTATTTTCTCAGATTTAACACAAAAAAGGGGGAAATGAGAATAACTGCTTTTGAAATTACTTTTGCTGTTCTTCCTGGCACAAAAATCTCATTTCTCATATGAATGCAACTGAATTGTCCTTAAGGAAGAAGATGATGATGGGGATCATATAGAGCCTTTGTGCTCTTCAGCTCAAGGTAGCTGTGGCATCAGTATAGCGAGAGCTGTGAAATTTAGAAGCTGATTTTCTGGTGAATTTTGGAAGCTGTTAGTATTCCGAAAGAGAACGATTACGCAGAAAATTCCCGTAATTGCTTAAGAAGAGGAAACCTATCCCAAACTCGTCTCTTTTTTTTCAGTAACCCTCAAATAGATGCAATACATCCAAGATTTCTGTGGTATGGTATATTTGTAGTTTGGGAAGTGACAGTGTCTCTCAATGACAATTCTGTATGGGCTTTCCTTACGTTTTAAACCAAAGAATTTGCTTGTGAATTTTCAAAGTGTATTTCTGTATGGATTGGATGATTTAATTTTGGTGAAGATGTCCTTTATTGGTGCTAGTGGGGCGTTTGTTTGTGGGTTGGTTTTGTTTTGTCATTGTTGTTTTGGGTTTGGTTTTTGTTGTTCCATTTTGTTTTGTTGTATTGATTGATTATCAATTATAACTGCTTCCTTTCTAACAAGTACCTGAATTTGCCGGTATAGAAAATTCTGCGTTGGATTATGGAATTTTTTTGGTGTGTTTTGTGTAGAATTGGAAACTGTTCTGCGATTGCCTGAATACAAATTTGTTCTGACTGGTTTGTGGTCTCATTAAACTTCTGTTTCTACCCTTCCTTCTTTCCTCCTTTGCCCCCTGGCCTTCTCTAGCCCGTCCCTCTCCTCTGATCGTGTCTAGGCAACTCTGCCTGCTGAGAAGGTCAAGGGGTAGGGTGGCAGAAGGTGAGCGTGCAGGTTGAGGAGTCAAATACTATACTGCTGCGAGGTTCAGCTCTCCTAAAATAAAAGTTCTGCCTTGCTGCTGTGCCAAGGTGGAGATCTGTGGTTGGGCAATAATTTGCTTTTTGAATAACAATGGTGATCTCTGAGTAGCCTCTGTACCTTTTTCATGCAGCAGACTGAAAAAGTTGTTACCTTACGAACTACATCCCATCCCTTTGCAATTTAATACACAGAACTTGGAATTTTCTTAGTAGCTTTATCCTGCTATGGTTATCACAGGTCAAAGTACCTAAAGACTAAAGGAATAGGCCCTAAACCCTTTTTGACATTAAAAAGAGGGTTGAAAAAGACAGTAAAATATTAAGCACCATCTGAAGATAGCACTATAGTATCGGTGAAAAAAGGAGATGTTTGATAAACCGTTGGCCCTGTTCTGTTTATTAGGTATATTGGAAGGTGCTGTGGGTTTCTTTGAGAAATGTAAAAAAAAAAAAATCCAGGTTTTGAGGGTGAATAGCAGGAGTCAAAGTTTAAATTACAAAACTGCTCTAAACTAGGACACTTTTGTCACTTGTCATGACGTGACTGCTGTAAAACAGTCAATCTCCTGCAGTTCTAATAAGAAAACAAATATTTTAGATAAATATTGAACTTTCAAGTGCATGCATGCTAATTTCTATCCTGTGCAACTGCAGGTTAAAGGCTTACCTGGTTATCTGCAAGATTAGTAATTAAAAGCTAGAGAAGCAATGGGCAAGTTCTTGACAGTGATCTTTTTAAAGCACAGTTGTCGACAGGAATGCAAATGGAAAATGGCCCTTCTGTATTAGGGGAGTTCCTTAAAGGGCAAAACTGGTCAGGAACATGAAAGTGCTGCTTTGTTCAGCTCCACCGTCCTTGTGACTATCTGTTTTCAAGCTGCTTAATGGTGGATGTTCTTAGATGCCCATGTTCAGCTTTCCCAGTTGCTCCGCTGTTTTTGGCGAGGTGGTATTTGAAAGTACGTTGTCATACCTCTGTTTATCTGCACCATGTTGGAATGTCTAGTAAATCTTGAGCTTTCTTGCCCACTGTGAGTTTTGCTTCTACTTCTGGTCGTCCCACCCATGGTGCTGTTGTGCAGTCTTTCTGTCAATGCTGCCTGCTGTTCTCCAAGGCTGTAATCAGCTAGCTAGGATAACACTTGAGAACTTGGGTCTAGACATGGCTAGGAAAATTGAAAGTTTTGAAGTCTTAAACGGCCAAAAATTCTGACTCTGCTTACATTAACCAAAATATGAGAAAACTGTTCTCCATCTGTGCATATTTCTGAAACTTACTCTTCCCTGACTTTGTTTAAATTTCCAAAGGTTGATAAATTGCAGTCTTAAATCCTGCTCTAAAAAAAAATCCTCGTAATCATAGAATAGTTTGGGTTGGAAGGGACCTTGAAACCTTATCTAGTTCCAACCTCCCTGCCACGGGCAGGGACCCATTGATTGTAGTATTGAACAGACTTTGTTAGCGCTGCTCTTAACGGGGAATAGAGCAGATAGAGAGAAAATAGAGCACAGTCTGAACTTTCTAATCCTGTGAAGTATCAGATCAGTAGCTGGCCACCAGTATTGGCATGACTGTAGGAGAATATAGTAATTTTCTTCAAGAACACTAGATAGTAATTATGTCCACAATGAATCAGGCAATAGCCGTAAATTTCATGAACTATCAAGTCTCTTCTGTGCAGTGTAATCTTAAGCTGAAATTTCAGTTGATCGCTTGTTTCTTGCTAGGTTGTAAATTCCTTGCAGCAACAGACACAAGCTACATCTCCTCCAGTTCCTGAACCTCACACGCTCACGACTGTGGCTCAAGCAGATCCTCTTGTTAGAAGACAGCGAGTACAGGACCTTATGGCGCAGATGCAGGGCCCGTATAACTTCATGCAGGTATGATGAACTCACCCTAGTGGGAAGCTGGAACCAAAACAGCCCTTTCTGGCTGTTAGTTGGGATTTAAAGACTCTGCTGTAGTGTATTTGAAAGATACAATGGTCTTACAGACCAAGACCTCATCCAAAGCTTGCAAACCTGTATTGCTGTCAGAGTAGAATTAGAAGTTATTTAGCTTTTCAGTCCTTGTTTGTACTAAAACTGCAGGGAAGGAATAATGTTGTGCCTCACTGGGTGCTGGAGTAATTCTGCTTCAGGGAGCCTGGCTGTAAAATACACCTTCTGTAAGCTCATTCTGAATTTTGTGTTATGAAAAACTTAGAGAGCACATGAAGGGAACACTTTTTAGGCTGCTTCTTGAAGGCTCTCTTTTAACCTCTGAAGTTAGAACAACTAGAAAAGCATTGGGAGATAATGGAATACATCAGAAAAAGCCTCTACTCCTCCACAAAGAGTAGACACCTTGGTAACAGATGAGGCATACGCTTCTTAAGTTCCTTTTTTTGTTTCTTCCTACAAAGTGCTAATTTAGGATAAAGAATATTTTGCTGTCTATTCTGTCTGGCTATTAAAATCTCCCTCCAATTACCATTTTACAGATAAGCTCTACTTTCTAAAATGGACTGAATTCTTATTGTGAGAAATATAGTTTGGAATTTTTAATACCTTAATAGATTTAAGCGTATGGTAAAGCCAGCAATTGTAACTGTGGACTGAGCTTCCCTCTCCTGTGACCTAATCATTTCTGTATCCTGAATGTTAATATTTTTAAAATATAGTAAATTGGATTTTTTTTTTATTTTATTTTTTTCCCCCCAGGATTCTATGCTGGAGTTTGAGAACCAAACACTTGATCCTGCCATCGTATCTGCACAGCCCATGAATCCAGCGCAGAATTTGGACATGCCACAAATGGTTTGCCCTCCAGGTTTGTAATGGTAAATCCTAAACGTAAATATTGGGGAGGTCTGCAAGTCTTCTATTAGAAATGCTTCAGTTACCGCTGTGCGGTAAAATGGTTAGAACAAGTCATAATACAATGCTGTTCAAGTGTGGTTTTGTCAGAAATGTGATTGTATTTTTGAAGCATACTGTTTGTAGACTTCTAGTTGGCATTTGCTAGATTGAGGGGGGAAAAGGGCTTTGCTTGGGCATGTGAAATATTTTACTTTTATTTTAAATGGGCAAGATACAGTTTTGCTTAATCTTTTTGGAAGCTGCTGCATTGTCTTGGACAACTGGAAAAAATGTACTTTGCGTGGAAATGGTAATTTGTATAATGAGTATAGCATTGCCATGCTAAAGGGATCATCATCTTTATGATGATTAGCTCTCAAATAACTGAATTGGATAAAATAATGCTATAGTGTAAAAGATTTGATTGTACTATATAATGAGTGAAATTATTTTACTTCAGTTCACGCTGAGTCAAGACTTGCCCAACCTAATCAAGTTCCTGTGCAACCAGAAGCTACACAGGTAAAATGTTTAGTACGTTGTAATTGGGATTTGAAATTGATTTTAGGCTTGGTTGATGTTATAATAGGATTTAATTTCTAACTAATGAGAAACTCAAATAAAAAGCTGAAGTTCTGATTTGGGGAAGTTGGTTACCTGCATTTTCTCTTCAGCATTGTCCCTTACGAACATATATATATGGTTTCCTGCTGTACAGACACTGTGTGTTTTCTGTAACAGAGTCTTATCAGGTGTTACCCTGTCGGGAGAACTGTTGAGCTCAGGGTTGAAGTACAAGCTTATTGAGGAAATTGCATTTCTAATGAGAGGCCCCTTAAATAGAAGGGCACAAGCACAAGAGCAGTTGCAGCTTGCACTGCTCATTCCAAGGGCCCAGTCTGGACTGCTTGGCAGTTCGCAGTTGTTTCAGTCTGTGGAGCTCTCCTCAGTCTTCAGATTTGGTGTGTGGATGTGATTTTTATTTCACAAACTGACTTCCACATGCCTGTATGTGAAGCTGCCATCACTTAAAATCTGTATTCCATGTGACAGTGGTGAATTTTCAATGTTTTTTCTTGTGATTGAGAGGAAGGATTTTGGACTGCTGCTCTGTATAGTCCTACTTGAATGTAGAGGTTTCTCTGTGCGTTCTGTTCAAGGTGGACTAATAATTTGACTTGTCAGTCTTTGCCTAGTAGTATTCTCTTTCATATTAGCCACATGTAATGACAGTTCTACTTTAGGTAGAAATAGGTTGTCCTTTATTTGCTTCTTTGTGAGAGAATTGTCAAAACCAAAGTAACTTGGTTAAGGGGCAGTATCTGTTCAAGTGGGCATAAGAGCACAGCTACATTTAATGGATTAACTGTATAGTTTGTGCTCTGGTTTTTCACTTGTTCTGTTAAGGATTAGTGCCAGTTGCTTCCTTGGATAGTATTTTAATACTGGAGTTGTAGAGCAGTCAGAAAAAGTTTGAATGCTGATTTCAGTTGAAAAGTCTTGATACTTTTTCTAAAATTGTGCGTGAGCCTTAGCTGACTTTCGGGGGCTTTGGGGTTTATTTTGTCAGGTTCCCTTGGTCTCTTCTACAAGTGAGGGATATACAGCCTCCCAACCCATGTATCAGCCTTCTCACACAACAGAGCAGCGGCCACAGAAAGAATCAATTGACCAGATTCAGGCAAGTCAGATTTCACAGGGGTGGGAAGGACTCTGCTTGCAGGCACGATCAAATGTTAGTCTGTCTTCCTTTGTAAATAAAAGATCTGTTCTTTTTAGTTGCCTATTATTAGGGCTGCTTCAGTTCCATTTAATTACAAAACTTTGAGCCTGTATCTGCTCAGTAAGTCCTTTGTAGTAAGACTTTTAAGTTACAAGATTGTCTGTTCAATTAGAAGTAACATGCCAGCGTATGAGCATCGGCATTGTTGGCTTAGCAAATGGGATTTTTATTTTAATTTTCTTTTGGGTAGAAGTTAGTCCAGAAGCTTGTTCATTGCCCCCTCTATAGTTTTTTTCTAGTTGTGCTTCATGTTAACGAGGGAGAAGACCACTAGGTTTTTCCTCTCCCATTACACTGTTGTGAATGAGGCTGTTCAACTGAAGTGGAAAATACTTGTTGAGGTGAACCTGAGGCATTGTCACTGTTTGGTTGGTTTATTGTGGTTTTGATTTTGGGTTGTTTTGTGTTTTGTTGGTTGGTTTTTTTTTTTCAAGTAAAGTTTTTAAGCCAATTTTTTGGTATTATTCAAAAGCTGCTAAAGTATTGTTTGTTTGAATTATTAGGCTTCAATGTCACTGAATGCAGACCAGACCCCGTCGTCATCGTCACTTCCCGCCGCGTCCCAGCCGCAGGTGTTCCAGGCTGGATCTAGCAAGCCTTTGCATAGCAGCGGAATCAACGTTAATGCAGCTCCATTCCAATCCATGCAAACAGTAAGTAGTAAATTAACAGTAGAATTGTCAGGGTTGGAAGGGACCTTAAAGATCATCTCGTTCCAACCCCCCTGCCATGGGCAGGGACACCTCCCACTAGAGCA
>JAAGNO010006939.1:8111-19107 GCA_033439905.1 Ceryle rudis
AACAACTTCTCCATGGAACAGCAATGTGCCCTTGTGGCCAGGAAGGCCAAGGGTATCCTGGGGTGCATTAAGAAGAGAGAGTCCAGCAGATCGAGGGAGGTTCTGCTCCCCCTCTACTCTGCCCTAGTGAGATCTCGCCTGGAGCATTGCATCCAGTTCTGGGCTCTCCAGTTCAAGAAGGAGAAGGTTTCTACTTGAGAGTCCAACAGAGGGCTACAAGGATGATTAAGGGACTGGAACACGTGTCTTATGAGGCTGAGAGACCTGGGGCTTTTAGTCTTGATAAGACTGAGAGAGGATTTGATAAATGTTTATAAATATATGAGGGCTGAGTGTCAGGAGGAGGGGGGCAGCCTCTTCTCACTTGTGGCCTGTGATAGGACAAGGGAAATGGATGTAAGCTGGAGCACAGGAAGTTCCACCTTAACATGAGGAGGAACTTCTTTACTGTAAGGGTCAGGGAGCCTTAGGCTCCTCAGAGAGGTTGTGGAGTCTCCTTCTCTGGAGATTTTCAAGACCTGCCTGGATGCGTTCCTGTGTGACCTGTGCTAGATTATATGGTCCTGCTCTGGCAGGGGGGTTGGACTCAAAGATCTCCAAGGTCCCTTCCAACCCCTGACATCCTGTGATCTTCCATCAGGATAATTTTCAAGCCTGTTATAGAACAAGCAGCTTTGTCCTACAGGCACCATCTTCCTGCACAGATGGTCTTACTGTGGTTGAAGCTTTTCTCTTCTCTATAGCCACCACTCATTAGAGACACTATTCATTGCAAATACACCCCTGGTTGTTTCTTTCTGCTCATAAAGAACACACTCGAAGTATCAAATTGTAATTTCCATATTAATGAAATCTTATTTTCAGCATTTGTCTTTGATATGTAATGTTGCATTTGAAGTACAAAATTGTCACTGGTCAGACACGGGGTTAATGCTGCCAGCCTTGTCCTTCAGCCCATTCATATAATGCAGAGAGGTGCTTCCTGGCAATGTCTACTCATGTCTCACTTTTGATTCAAGACAAGCTTCCATCTGTAACCTTCAATGCCCATATTCGGAGAATCATTTACCATTATATTTAGTAATAGTAAAGAATTCTGCTTAACATTAGCTCTTGATAGAGACTATAAACAATGGATAATAAGCCACAGTGGAAATAGGAATCTGTCAGAATCTGATCACGCTTCCTCAGATTCAGGGGATCCCATCACACAAAGCTATTGGATTTGTGCATAAATTGAACTCTAAGTTAAGGTATTTTTAAAGCCTTAAAAAGACATGGAGACAGAAAATAGAAACCTTAAAAAAAGTTATGCTAATAATACATTACAGAATAAAGAGGTTTATATAGACAACATGCCTTCCTGTTCTGAAGAGTTCATACTGTAATATTTACATAGACTTTATAAGAGCTCCTCTTTTAGATCACATTTCAGCGCAGTACACTATACAAATCCAGTGAAACTTTCACAAAATCATCAAAGCAGAACACAAGTAATTATCCTTGCATCCTTGCATTCAACTGTTTTTATAAGGATTAATTAAAGTCTTCCCGCAACTTAAAAGCAAGACACATAAATATCTAAATTCCTGATCCAAGTTTCAGTAAAGCTATCAGAAACTCTCAGTGGGAGGTGAACTCCTAACTGTGTATGGCTAAACTGGCAGAATGATACAGTTCACAGGACCAGATTTGAAGTACATGCAAGTCAGTGAAATCTTGCTGATTTCAGTGAACTGTAGGCTTGATACAGGTGAGGATGTCCTGGTACAGAGTTTTTCTTGTGAGGAAAATGGATCTTTCAACTGACACCAGGCCAGCATCACTTTTGGCTGCCATCCAGTCTGGGGGAGGTCTTGCCTGGAGCCACCAAGGCTGCTCCTCATTCCATACTGGCCCTTCCTTAGATGGAGAAGAAGTGCATTTCCCCTCTCTCTGCCTTGCTTCTCTGCCTTTTTATCACAGCCCTAGAGAAAAATGTGCTGTGTTTGTTCCCATGAGGATACTGAGCTATGAACCTGCATGAGTCTTCTACTGATTGAACAGAGGAAGCAGGAAGGCATAGCAGCTACCAAAGCAAAGCTGGCATGCAAAAATTCACAAAATTATTAAGTGTAAAAGAGCTTGAATACATGTATATGTGTGCATACATGCACAATACTGAGGATTTTTATCAGCTGTCATTATTCCACTCTTTCTTCCCACATCTGAGGTAGTAGCTGTGTCCTGGGAGAAAAGTACATCCCCCATTCACTTCCATTGCAGAACTGAGTGCCAGCTTTCCCTCCAAAATCAGTTTTGATATGCATAGTGCACCTGTAATTCCTCACAGCCATCTCAGGCCTCTGAGCAATGTGGAGTCAGGAGCACCACCATGTGGCACCTGGGAAATAAAAATTAAAAAGTGACTGCAACCAGAACAGCAACTGCAGTGACACAGATAGAGCTGGTGAGGGAAAGTTGCTACAAAAAGGCATAAAACTTTTTTTTTTTTTTTTAAGGTAACTACACCTATTTGCCTTGTTCAGTTTTTAAAATAAGCTGAATATCTAATAATGGAGGCAGTCAGCTAGTAGACAATACGCTGTGTAGCATATGTAGGTGTGAGATCAAGGAGGGAAAATGTTTTGTGTTTTTTTTGTTTTCTATTAAAACAAAGATTCTGTTATCAACTGCCGGTGGAGGTTTAGTTGCTATAGTTACGTTTTGTAAAACATTGCCTAGACTACTGCTAAATTTGGCTTCCAAAGCTTCCATGACACAATACTGTTTGTCATAAGAACATGGCAGGTTGTCATCTGGCAGTAACTGTTCACTCCTGTGACATGATGAATAAGGTACCAATGCCAGATGAGCCTTGCATGTAAAGGTTCCCAAGGAAAGATCTAACATACAGTATTTTTTTCCACTCGAGAATAATCCCATCCTTTTAAACTGAATGACTTTTAATTTTGATTAAGAGAAAAAAAAAAAAAAAAGGAAAGGAAGGGAAAAAAAGGACAAAAATGTGCCAAAGCTAAAGACAGAGGAGAGCACTGAGATGATCCATAAGATGCTGTCCTGCTATAAAACAGCCATTTTCCACAAAACTCAGTCAAGAAAGCACTTGAAGGTTCTGCAAATAAATTATGTCCATTCCTTACGGGTAACAACTTTGTCTTCCATTTCCCCCCTACCTTCTCTCTCCTTAATATTTTGAAGAGGAAACAGTATGTTTCTTTTCCTAACCTGCTTTTACTGTCTTTTCTCTGTATTGTTACCTCTCCTCTGGGGGAAAAAAAAAAAAAAGCACTCCTCGAGATATTTGTTACAAAGTGGCACAATTTAGACAGTATCTGTAGGCTGCAGAGGAGAACAGGTAGCAACTGGTCCTTTGGATATCAAGTTTCTCTCATTTTGCATCATCAAAAATGAATAGGATGGCTGGGCAGTACTGAACTCCTGCCAGCCCCCACCAAACTAGTGTTTAATTTTAAAACAATCACCTTTGTGCTTTGTCCTGCTCCCTCTTTCACCATCTCGGAAACATCTGCAACCTGTTTTATTGTTGTTTTGCAAGTCTCCTTAGAGCACTGCCTTTCTCAATGCCTGTATAACATGACAACAGGTAAGTTTCTGCTGTGCTGAGGGTCCCGACTATCATCTTAACTAACACCACTGCTTGCATTTTCCATTTGCCTGTATCCACCAATTGCAGCTTACACCTTAAATGCAAACTCAAGAATGGTGACCATTTTTCATTCTGTGTTTGGACAACTTCTTAAGCCAACAATAAGATGCTGCAGTGATACAAATATTTTGGTGCTTGAGGTACATCAGATCCAGCTTGTCTGGGCAAGAAGAAGAGGCAGAGATAAGCCATTATTTGATTTAAATGCATGTAGGAAAAAATATAATGTGAGCAACTAGTACTGAAGACATAGAGGTAAAAGATATCTTTTATCTGTAAAAGACTGCTTTGTAATAGTGGTAAGATATATTCAGTGCCCCTATATTTTCTAAACTTAAGGAAAACAAATCAAATCACTTAACTACACACAATGTTTTAACCAACTGCAAAAATTCCCTATTTCACAAACCAAGCTTTGTAATACAGAACTGTGATACTCAACTCCTGATTCTACCCTTCATTCAAGTTATGAGTAAATTTTAATGAGAAATGGCCCCGGTCGCAGAAATAGGACATATTCTGGTGGGACTCTGTATTTCCTACCTTTCTCCCAAGCTCCTGAGATGTTGCAGTGAGCTTGATTAAGGAAAGCAGGCACCCATGTGGGGACACAGCTATGGGATGACATTGCTAGTCCCAGCATCGAGAGTACAATGTATTTTCCTTTCTTGTGGGCAGCCAGATCACCCAACAGGCAGATGGGCTGAACTCCTGCAAGAGACTAGTTGTGCATCTCCAAGCAGGAGTCTATCTTCCAGCAAGAAAAACAAATGCTGTTCTTTGGCGAGACTATAATGATTTCTCAGCTTGCAACAACAAGAAAATGCTTTAGGTACCCTCTAACCAAGAAATATTACAGAATTAGTGAAAGAAATTCTGATGACTGTAAGAAAGAAAAAAAAAAAAAAAGCAAGCCTACAATTAAAACTGCAAGGAAAGGGTTCCAGTAGAAAGAAAATATATACTCCTGTAGTACAGAGTTGTTATGTAGGTGTGCTTTTGTTTTACTACACTGTAGAAGCTACATGTAAAAAATTGGCTTGCTTTCAAAATGCAATATACAGTGATACAGATTTTGATAAAATTTAAGTAGCCCTATCTAGCTTTCTGCTTTTACAACGTGCAAAAATGAAGTACTGCATACAAAGTATCAGAACCTGGTCTGATTTACAGCAGTGTAAGTCAGAAAGGATGCCAGACTGAGTCAGAAACCCAAAATATGAATTATAGATTGTCTCCAGAGAAAAATATCTTCATGCTTGCATTTACCAACAGTTAAACATCATAGGGATTATTTGAAATCTGGTTGAATTTAGACATCAGTTTAAATCTTGGTCACTTTCTACCACACACTCATAAAAATACACACCCAGAAGCAATCTTAGTCCGAAAAGGAAAAGGGAGAGCATCAGTGAAGCGGCTGGCTGAAGGTGTGCCAGCACCTGCAGACACTGCAGAGCTTTTGTGTCCTGGCAAAATGCGACTGCTGCTGCTGCTGACTGCCACCTGAAGCTTTGTACCACCCTCAACTTTCTACTTATAGCTGGAAATCACAGAAAAACAGTATTTCTCAGGAGATTTCTAGCTTTTCTGCTGGCATTCTCAGCTGGAAATAGTACTTTTTTTTTTTCCCCCTTGTCTTTTATGAGTTATTTTGATATTTTTTTTCTTTCAAGACCAGCAGTAATGACTAATCAGAAGAATATGAGCTAACAGAATGTTTCCGGTCCTTCGGAAATGTTTGATTCAGGTGTTAAATGCAAGGCACAGTGGAAACCCTCCTGCTTTTACACACATGACAAGCATTTTAAGCGCGGCTGGCTGCATGTTTTTCTGCATGGCTGTATTGCTGTCACTACAAATGGTAGGCTGAGGTCTCATCTTTCCACAGAGTTGCAAGAGATAGGAAGAGAAATACTGGACATAATCCTAAAATATAACCTGCTGCATCTATTTTCACGTCTTCAGGGAAAGCTTTATTCAGTGGGCATATGAGAGAGAGGAGTAGTTTCTCTCTCCCACATGGAAGTTTCTTTTCACTTTGCCTTTCTCCCTGAACAGTAAATTCTGGCAATACCAATGATTAAAAAGATAATATGAACATATGGACTTTCCTAATTGCTGTCCTGCTTCAGTTTTATTAAAGCAATAATAACACTTTATTTATGTAGCACCTGTCTACAAAAGCATCCCAAACACTTCAAATACAGAGCAAAGCACATGATAAAAATAAGTATTCACAAGAGGAAAACAGAAATTATTTAACATAATTCAAAATAATAATACAACCAGTGTGCCTTGAAAGCTGCATTATGATTAAAATAATCCTATCAAGCCAACTTCCTAAAAGAGCCTTTTCCAAGCATCTTTTCAAGCCCCAGGAGAAAACCTTGTCCAACACACCAAAGCCACAAGAACAAAGATACAGAGACCCTTGTCAGCTTTTGGAGTGTTAAAGCAACACATTTTTAAGCTCTCAAGAGGAAAGGATCCTGTGATTATTATTTACATTACCTTAATACCTAGGAGGCAAGAGCAGCCAGGACCAGATCTCCATTATGCTAACCACTGTGCACGTGTTACAATGGGACAAGAGGCATGGCACAAGGCCCATGCTGGGAGGGGAGACATTCCTGACACCCTACACAAGCCTTCTACCTGAGCCGTGGCAGCTCACACCATCATATCCAGAGGTCCTTTCCTTCATTAATGGGGAATCTCCTCTCCCAGTCAGAAATGCCCACTGCCAAGAGTAAAAAGCCATGTCACAGGTAACTTGCAAGCCCAATAAAGATGGGAGGGAAGCGAAACCAGAGAGACGGAAGGCTACTTTCATAAATTCAGTTTCCAAGGCAGTGCCAAAGGCAGAAATGCATCTCCCGTGTCTAAGCCTAAATCTCTGTTCCTTGAACTTGACAAGCACCATAACAACTGACTGTAAATATGAGAGCACGATCTGAGATCCAAGCTGCTACTAAACCATTTGACCCCTAAAGAAAATCTGATATGATGCATAATTGCACTGATAGCAAAAAAAATGAATCCAGCTGTGAATCCACAGCAGAACCTCATGTTCCCATCCTGGGCTGAATAATTATAATTCTAATATTCTGTGATTCTGCTCTACAATAAACACTGAATTTTGGACAAGATGGCCAAGTGCTCCAGTAGCTCAGCAAAATCATGTTGTTACAGTCTGGCCTTGAGCTCAAGCAAGTGAGCATCCAATGAAGATACAACATAGAAAGTGAGGGCCAAGCATTCTTCCCTGAGAGGGGAAACCCCAGGCATGGACACAAAGCTCACTCAGATTAAATTTTATCCCTTCTGAAATCATAATTTTTTTTTTTTCCTCTATGTTCTCCATAACATCATCTCCTACACGAGAAACAGCCTGGATTGCTCCCATAATCTGAATAATAGATCATGTGCTGTTCAGAAATCGCTTGGAGGTGAGCAGTTGGTCTGAGCAGTTGGTCAGGGAGGCACTTGCCTCACTCAGCTCGATTGCCAAGGCAGGGAGGTGTGCAACAAGCACAGGACACCAAAGCACCGATAGGGGTTCAATCACCTCTTGTAAAAGCCCCTTAAAGTATAATTGAGCCCATTAAATACTGCAGTTTATTAAACACAAATAGGCTTCTGAATACACTATCACACACAAAGCAAAATAATTTCTTTGCATCTTATGTATATTTATGTATGTTACTGCTCTATACCAAGCTTCATATCAACAGCTAATTCCCTCATGTTCTTCCCCAGCTTTTCCACTGGCCAGACCTGTCACTTCTGAGTGACCTAGTTTTTGTCAACAAAAGTGAACAGAACTGTAACACGTCACTCCTGCTCCTGTTACAAAGCGAATAAGAGGAACATCACTGCCTATCAGCAGCAGCATCAGGGGACAATTTGTAATTTTTTTTATAATTTTAAAATGGCAACACTGGGAGAAAAAAAAAATTAAGTGTATTGAGGATATCGGTGACCCCAAGATCTCTGTCCGTAACTGGAGTGGGGCCTCATGAGGATTCCTTGACAGATTTAGGCAGCTCCAACCTGCTCAGATGAGAAACAGTTCAAAAGATCCAAGCTGACAGCAGAACCACCCAGCAGAAGCACTGCTGCCTAGTGAACCACTGTACCAGAGGCTATTGAAATCTGAAAATACTAACGAGGACTCTTCTGGCCCTCTGTGATAAGAAAGTCATTACTGAATGACAAGAGGAGTCTATGACCTGACTGAAGCTAGACTGAAATTCTCGTTATAAATCAATGCTCCTTATATACAAACACTCATGAAATTGGAGACACAGCAAGACACTGCTTTCACCAGTTTTGCAGCTTTCAGATCACTGTCCTTGACTGAAACAAGTTCATAAAAATGAATAAAATTATCAAAACTATGTATTATACCTTTTCTAGCCTTTGATTTTTCAAAACCACAGCTTTTCGGAAGAAAAGATAACACTTTCATAATTTTGGGAGGACAACAGTTCCTTGCTATTTATAATACCATAGCCATTATTATACATGAGGCAGCTCACAGTCTCAGAAAAGTATGAAAAGATGGATAAAAGCCCTCCAAAATAGAAATAAATATTGTTTTCACCTATGCAGGGTATATCTATCTCCATTTATATTCAGCTCTCCTTATAGCACATTTGCAGAGACTGTCACATCATTCAATCTAAGGCATGCAACATGGGTGGCTTGCACAGGTATACAGTCTCTCAGGGAATCACTTGCAAGAACTATGCTCTAGCAGAGCATCATCTAGAGCACCCAGATTAAGGAGACATTTATAGTTCTGTCAAATTCCTGAATTTATTCATCAACTTGGGCCATCTTCTTTAAATTCAACCCTAATCACACTGCATCTAGGAGGCAAAGACAGTTAAAGATAAATCAATACCTAGATATAGATACCTAGATGCATACCTAGATGCATTCCTTTGTGACCTTTGCTACATTATATGATCCTGCTCTGGCAGGGTGGTTGGACTCAAAGATCTCCAAGGTCCCTTCCAACCCCTGACACCCTGTGATCCTCTGATATAAATTTTAAGTGTTTTATTAGCTTTTCCAGTATTGGATGAACTCAGGTCAGAGGACCGTCTCCCCATGTCTTCCCAGAATGGAGTGGAAAACATAGTGGAAAGCATAGGACAGTCACAGGGAATGTGGTCTTGCTCCAAAAGAGCTAATCTGAGGGCAGATTATCATCCTTCTAACATTATCATTGTGGCAGAAAGCAGAGACTCTGTCTCCTGTCCCGTTTATCTTGGGAACAAGACATTACAAGAGTGGCAACTTTTAAATCAATTTTTCATAGACTCATTTCCCTCATCTGAAGGTGTTGGCATATATCTCTGCAATAGAGTGATGAGACAAAGATTTGTGCAGTGCTTTTTCCAAATTTAAGTGTGCAATTGCACGAGTCATTTGTGTTTGTGCTGGTTTTATCTGGGATAGAGTTAATTGTCTTCGCAGGAGCCAGCATCGGTCTGGTTTTGATTAGTGCTGGAAACAGTGTTGGTAACACAGGGATGTTTTAGTTACTGCTGAGCACAGAGTTTAGTTACTGCTTGCACAGAGTCAAGGCCTTTTCTGTTTCTCACTCCACCCCACCAGCGAGTAGGCTGGGGGTGCACAGGAAGTTGGGAGGGGACACAGCTGGGACATCTGACCCCAACTAACCAAAGGGATATTCCAGACCATATGACGTCATGCTCAGCATAAAAAGCTGGGGGAAAAAAAAGGAAGAGGGGGATATTGAGAGTGATGGTGTTTTATCTTCCTAAGTAACCATTATGTGTGATGGAGCCTGGCTTTCCTGGAGATGGTTGAACACCTGCCTGACGATGGAAAGTGGTGACTAAATTCCTTGGTTTATTTTGTTTGTGCGGGCAGCTTTTACCTTACCTATTAAAGTGACTGTATCTCAACCCATGAGTTTTCTCACTTTTACTCTTCTGATTCTCTCCCCCTGATACTGGGTGGAGGGGGGAGTGAGAGAGCAGCTTTGTGGTGCTTAGCTGCTGGCTGGGGTTAAACCACGACATATTTCCCAAGTGTCCATGGTTCATGTTTCAGGAACTATTCATTATGAAGGATTATGGCAACAATATACTGATGTTTATTTCACACTTTTCAACCACCCACATTTACAGAGTATATAGTGTTGCAGCTGGGCACAGAGCTATCATTCCCATCAGGCAAATACAGTACTGCTTACTTCAAACAATAATTGAGAATTTATTTGTTTGCAGATTTAAGGTTCAGCTACTCCTCCCCTACCTCCCCATTTCCAACAAAATTATTGTAGAGAATGAAAAGAAAATTAATAGAAATTCAAACATCAAGTCAGAAAGTGCAGTTCTCAACTGGATTATCAAATCCTCAGATGTCAAACATTTTCTAGCACTAAATAAGGTAAAGACAAATCTAAAGCTATAGTCAGTGTAGATACAAGGCATTTTACAAAGGCATGGATGCATTTCCATAGGTAGGTTCCTGAAGTGGACATGCCTCAGGGTATTTCCAAGCATAAGTTCCTAGGCATGGGGAACTGACGTCTCACTCACTGGACAGAGAAACTCTATTCCCATGCAGCATTCAGAACACAGAGGGGTATAAACATCACTAGGGTTACAAAGTGATTCCTGTTCCTTTGCAAAGCTTTCCCTCTGTGGTGAAGAGTGTTTTAGATGTTGCATGCTCAGCGCCCAGTTCAGAGCAGTTAAGTATTCAAAAAAGTAAAGCCCTGAAGACATATCAGACCCAAACCAATAATTACCTTGAAACATATTTAAGTCCTGTTTCATTCTTTTATGTTCAAGTGCAAATAGACCAGTGCAGCACAGACATGAAAATAATGCACTCACGCAGGAATAAGTTCCTGCAAAGTTGAAAACCCCAGTCTCAACAGCAACCAAAACAACTCTTATAGACTTCCAGAACAGGGGATGACCTGTAGACCAAATTCCCTAAGGAATGTAGAGGAGCTGTAGCATGACAGCCTTACAGTCATAAAGCAACACAGTGTGTTATAAATTGATCACAGTTGATTGTTAGAAGCATCAAGAAGAGGAGACACTCATTTCTGTACATAATTTATCATTACAAACTAAAGACCTACTGTTGTTTTACCCTCAAGGAAGAATTCCAGCAAAGGGAAAAAGTACTCACCCAGAACATATTTAAGATTCAGCAATCTCAGGACTGAGGCCAGAATAAACACCTTGTGCAGAGATAGTACAATGGACAGTTCTAAAAGGAAAAAAAAAAAAAAAAAAAAAGAGGGCAAAACAATGTAGAAGGAATTTA
>JAAGNO010006939.1:19207-38397 GCA_033439905.1 Ceryle rudis
AAAAGAAAAGAAAAGAAAAGAAAAGAAAAGAAAAGAAAAGAAAAGAAAAGAAAAGAAAAGAAAAGAAAAGAAAAAAGGTCAAAACAATGTAGAAGGAATTTATGCTTTTCTTCTGTCCCAAAGCTGCAGAGCTCAGCCTGGGATATGCTCCACTTGTTCTGCAGATCATAATCCACAGACATAGAGTGGTTCATGTGCTTCCACTGCCAGTGCATTCTCTTTTAAATTCATCCTCTGATGCATCCAACCGCAAGTTAAGAATTGAGGTGCATCAGGCCAAGGAACTTCATCATTATAGTTCCGTTACAGAAGAAGGTCCTCAGATCTCTCCTGGCCCTGATGCTCTCTCACCTTTCTCCTCACTCCTTGAGAGTCTCATTTCTATGTGTGCTGTATCCCTATTGTAACTTGTAAAATTATATCATAAATAATGCAGAGAACATGCTGGTGTGTCTTACTTTCTCTCAGACACTCCAGGAAAAAAGAAAGCAATCATGACCGCTCCCTTGCTTAGCCAAAATGTCACAAAGTACTCATAGCCTATCAGTGGACCTAGCCCACTGCACGTGCAGATAAATCTGAAACAGCTGCTTGTTAATTTCTAATCTACTTTCTACAAATTAAAGACTGTGGCCAGTGCCTCTTCTTCAAATTCCTAAAAGAAAGAAATCCCTCTCTTGAAAGGCTTCCAACTCTGCTTTCAAGTTCTAACAAGGCAGAAAGTGCTACAAAAATTACCATTCTCCAGCTCCTGGAAATGGAGAGAAACACATGAGTTAGTAGAAAATATTCCATCTCCCATTTCAAAGTTTCTGATCTTAGAATTTTGTTTTAACTTACTCTAATTACTTCATTAGATTAATATCCACATGTAAATCAACTATAAAATCATCTCTTCCTCTGGCATGGACAGCAACAAACAACATTACAAAGAATGGTTTTATTTTCTCATCAGAGTTTGAAAGAAACTATTACAAAGTGTAAAGATCAATGGCAGAGAGACTCTGCGGAATTACCATAGATGCAATATGAATTCTCTTTTTAATCTTCAATTTCATCTGTAAATACAAGCACATAATATAGGTGTGCAGCTCATATTTTGCAGCTCAGTGTTAATAAAAATATGCCAGAGAGCGATGTAATGATAAAAAATTCCTTTCCAAAGGTGCAAAATGACACAGAAGAATCATAATGAGTTTTTACACTGCAGAATCTTTCTTCAATTACTCAGGAGATAAGAATGACTTGAGGACTTTGTCATTCAATTGCAAATTAAAACCTTCACATGCAGCAGCATCAAGCACCGAAATCACTTGCCAGCAGTTTGACACTTATAAGAGCTTCACTGTCTGGAACTCATCCTATCTTTTTCTGCCGACTCGTGTGCCTGGATGAGGCTGCTCTGTGGATGCAGCCATCGGGGTCTTGGTGCAGCTGTTTGTGCAACCCAAAATAGTTTAAATAAAATGGAGGGAGAAGGAAAAGAAGGAACTTAGCTCTATCCCGTTTTCCTAGATTGGGATAAATAATTTTGCACTAAACCAAAATGATTTAAGTAACTATGATTACTTATGACTACAACCTATGCTTAACAACAAAATATTTTATGTATGCACAGAGTATTTTAAAGATGCCAGTTAACAGAAATGCCACTGCTCAAGACATACAAACTTATCTGACTGGTGTGGGTATTTGGCATAATGCCCTAACAGCTAAATCAATTCCCACAGAACAGAGTTACTTTAGAATCTTTCTTGTTCCTGATGGGTTATTTCACCAACATTCAAGGCCAGTCACATGGCTATAGACTGTTCTGGAGATTGAGATGCATTTCTCCATCTCACCAGTTGCTTTTGCTACGTTTTCTATAAAAAAGATTTAAAATTAACTGAAACAGAAAACAGAAACCAAGCTATCTCTCCATTATTGAATAAGCTTGCCACTTAACCTTTTTACCAAAGTATCCATACTAGTTTCACTAAAATAAATACACAATTTTTCTCGTGTGACCTGTAATGGCTTCAGCAGTAGAGACTGAGAGAATGCCAACCATTAAATACATTACTTGGAATTTAGGACACCATGCTGAAAGACATGACCCAGTCCTCAAGTCCCCTCAAGCACCTGTGGGATTTTTATGATTTGTGTCCTATATTCCAGACATCTTGTCTAACCATGAGGTCCTTTGAAGAAATGAATTAAAGAAATGCTCTCCTTTGTTTAAGGCTAGATAGAAAAAATAGGTGGGTAAATTCATAGCTTTCTACAACTCTTAGTGAAAGTCCTGAGTCATTCTTAAGTGAGAGACAATACTGTTTTCATGTTTGGTTGGTTGATTGGGGTTTTTTAACCCTTCACATTTACATCCAAGTACCAAGAGGTCAGGTGGCTTTCAAAATGTATGTTTTAAGGTATGATGTCTAATTCACTGCACATTATCTTTCACTTTAAACGGCTCATGGAACCAGGATCAAAATTACTTTACAGAACTTCATTTAAAAACTGTGGGATTTAGCTATGCATTAGAACATGAATAGGAGCAGAGATATTGTAGTCAACTGTATCAGGACTACCAGTACAATAACATCTTTCCAATGTCAACATTAAAGGGAAGCTTTTAAGATTAGATCTGAAGGTCCTAGCTGAAAAATGCATTACACTAACACTGGTGCAAACTGTTTAGTATAGGTTACTTAGGGAAACAGTACCTAGACCTGTATCAAAGCTGTGAAGGTATTGTCACAGAGGTACCCCCAAAATAGACAGGAGTAGATACCCAAAATGCAGATTGATTGTAACCAAAATTACTCGGCACTTTTTCTGACAGGATTAAATTACAAGTTTGGGTGTCAGTTGGGAATATGCTACTACACAACTAAGTCCTAAACTTTAAGGACTATTCTTTCTAAAAAGATGAACTAAAACATGCATACACTCACTCATAAAGGGAAAACCAGGTACACAAGGGTACCTAGAAAAGTGTTACTCACCAAAGGGCAGGGGAGGGGGCTGTGAGACTCACTCAATCTGCAGAATTGCCCTTGGATAGCATACCATATATTCAAGGGGGTGGTTTGACTGCAAGGCCCACTTGCTCTAAGAACCAACTCAACTCGGCTCATCAGCAGGGGGTCCATTTATACCCCAGCCAAGTGCACACTGCCATCATTCTAATTAGTTGGGGCAAGACCGTGACAAAGACAAGCTAAGGGCCTGGACCCAGAGGCACCACCTAATTGCCACGATGCACTGCTTAAAGGCTGTGAGGTGCCAAACCAATCTGTATCGGGTCTCTGGCAAGCCCAGGGTTTTGTCAACTTTGTTAGGGAGGCTACACCTCCCACAGGTATCCACTCCTAATTCCAGAAATCCTAGGGGCTGCTGACTGCAATAATGAAATGTATGAATGCAATTAAAACAGGGTTCAGTTACAACAATAGAGGTTGAGTTAATTCCCTGCATATCTGTTTCAGCCCACTGACAGGTGGCTTGAAGCACAGCCTATCTTTAAAATGGCAACAGACCCCCACTGGAAGTGCAGCAAGAAGAAATAACTTATAGAAAACAAAAGTACGTTTTTTCACTCATTGAGTCTTATTTGTTATGAAGAAGTGCCATACAGTAGAGACAATCTGGGAAGAGACAAGCTAACCTGACAAGATTAATGGCCACAGTGGAAAAGTATTAGCCCCAGTACTGATCAAAGTCAATCGTCTTGTGATCCTACAAATACTGATTCTAGAAGTGAGGCCCACTGGCGCTCTCCGGGATCTCACTGGGCTGAGTCTCATTATCTCCCTCGAGCTGGGATGCCTCTCAGGCCAGACTGACCATCTGCTGGTAAAGCTGACAAAGGGAAATTACCATCTGTCTGCAAAGACCTGCGAAGGAAGAATCACTGTCTGTCTGCAAAGACTGACCAAAGGAATCTGCAACCATCTGCAAAGACCGACAAAGGGGGACAGGAGTATTCACAATACTTTTTTGCAAAAATACTATCTACAGATACAGAGGTTAACCTACAGTTAAGACATTGCCTTTCTGCGGTTTATAGAAAATCTGGCTTCCCCAGGATCTCAAGGATTTTTGCAATCAAAAATTTTTTTCAAAAATCCCAGAGATCCCAGGGCACCCACATTTGCAAATGTGGTACCATCACTGCTTAGTTTCACAATGTAGGATGCTGGGAGAGCTTGGTACATTCTGACTCTGCAAATCAATATGAAACTAAACAGACTCCCACACCACCTGGAGATGGAGTCAGCAAATATCCTAGAGATTTGCTTGTAAAATCTCAGAGATCTCAGGGTGCCCAAATTTATTATAACCTGCAGAAAGGTAACACCTTAACTATAGGTCAACCTCTATACCTGTATATAGCTCTGTGTGTGCTTGTGTCTGTCATTTGTTTTTGCTTACCAAACTTTGTTAATTTTACATGAATCACTGTATTTTCTATAACTAATTAATTTTGATTGCTTTTATAAGTTACTGTATCAATGTCAATATATTTAAATTGCCATTCTCACTTACCTCAAGTTACACAAGAAACACAATATTGCACTAAGCACCACACTAAAGTCACAATACACAAATTTTCTTAGGCATAAGCCACTGACGAGGTCTGCAGCTAGGGATAGACATAACCTTATTTTCCAAAGAAATCTGGAGGGCAAGGGGGTCTACTCTGAACCCTGGTAACTCAACAGAAGGGTTACCCTTACCTCTTCCGCTCCCAATCCCTGTGAAAATCATCCTAGCCCTACTCCAAGTCCCTTTCAACTTTATATATACATATATATAAATGTTCACACAAATATTGTCATCTAATTGCTTTTATTCAATTTGCTTCATAGTAAGTAATGAAGTGACCTTGCCATCAAATTGAACCTTGATTAATCTTGTTTATTCTTGATAAGATCTATCAAATTTATTAAGCTTTGTCAAGTCATTAATCTATCTCAATAAACTGTACTGCTGCCCCCGTTGGAGTGAGGTGCATTCCACTCACTCTGCGGCAAACAGAGTCTTAAATCAGGATTCTGTAACAAGCATTTTAAGTGATTTCAAAGGGAACCTCTTTTAAACACCCCTGCAACAATGTGTCAGTTGACTTCACCAAAATATTTTCTGTCATTTTATGAAGTTGGACATTTTACAATAAGCTGGAATTTAGTCATAGGTGGCACAAGCTGATGGCCTAGTCCCTTGGCACAAATCATCATGTCTTCCTATACACAGAAGCCTCTGATTTGCAGTACCCTTCAGGCATAGAAGCAAAGCTCAAAAATGCACTCAACTACTCACACAGGTCAGACCTTCCTGTAAGTGAGAGCTTTTATCAGCAAAGACTTTTAAAACCACTGTGACTGAAGGTTTGACAGTTGTCATAAATTATGAGGATTCTTGCTTCTAGATAGGATTTTTTTCATGAAAGCTACACTAAACATTTAATTGTCCATTGAGACTGAGTAAGGGAGACTTAAGGGAGGAGTTGAACATCACGGTGTGAGCAATGAGGAGCAAAAAAGAACTGAAGAACATAAAGGCAAGAAAGCTCTTAATGTCAACTGAATAAAAATACATCAGGCAAATTCCAAATTTTGCTAGAAGGAAAGCAGGCCTCCTTTTCTCATCCCTCTTTTGATGTGTGCCTTCCTGAGCCTTTCTCAAAGAAGCAGTCAGTGGTACACCTAACAGTGCATCACTTTTGGGAAAAGCAATAACCTGCTTCAGGATGTAGTGAATCAGCCACTAAGACTTCTAGTGCAGAACTGTGAGAAAGAGGCTACAACTACAATCCAGCACAGTGATTCTTTACTGTTTATTCTTATACTTCCTTTGCCCTTACTGAATGCACCATGTCAAGCAGGATTCTACTGGAGAATGATATACAGCAACCACAGTAAATATATTCACTCATCCACAGGAAAAAATCTTGCCTCTACATGATTTTGAGAGGCCCACAGAGATGAAAGGAAACATCTGATTCTCTTCACAGGTTCTCCTTGAGCATGTAGGAAGAAGGGAGAGAAAAATAAGGTAATGTACCTGTCATTCAAGGGAAAAATCAAAGGAATGAAAGAAAATGGATGCATGATCAGGAAAGCTGATGCTTCTTTAGCTTGCTCTTAAGTTATAGTGCCTGACTGAAGGTGCTGCCTGACAAAACTACTGAACTCCTTCCAAACACCTTTCTGCCCTGGTGCTTCACAGAGGAGTCCTGCCTTGTGTCCAGCCAATCAGAGGAACAAATAAAGAAAAAAAATCAATTAAAAGGCCATTCTGAATCCCAAGAAAGGGATCAGAAACATGAAAAAAATCTGTACATCAAATATTATCAGCTTTTTTTAGGAAAAAAATCTAGATATTCTTCCAAAAGATCACTTCAGAACATCTGCAGACCTATCGATGTTTAGGATGAGAAGCCTCAATTAGAAATCCCGTGTGAATTTCAAATAACAGAGGATTGCAAGTATTACACAGGAAAGAGTACATACAACTGGTTTAGTTTCACAAAAGCCTGCATCTCTGACACAGCTCTGATTATTCTGATTCTTAGAAAATATAAAGATGCAGTTTTGCAAGCTGTGTGGGAAATACAATCAATACTTGTATTATCAGTTGTGAAAAAAACCTTCTTTTTTTTTGATTTTTATTAACTTACTCTTAGGTAATACCTGTGAATCATTTGAAAGCATAAAGTTGAATTTATTTGTATATGCTGTATGTGAGGGTTTGGGGTTTTTTTTCATTATATAGATTTATGCATTTTCTTGTCACAATGCAGAAGTAAGCATCAATTAGGAAACGTCTTTTTAGTATCTAAGCCCTTAGTCTTGTTTTGTGATATTTTTCTTGATCAGATTACTGACTCAGTGTTTTACCCCTTTTTTCTTTACCAATAATTTCACTCAACTTTTATTCCCCTTTTGCATGCAGCGTGAGTAAACAACATTTGTCTGAATTTGCTGCTTGGATATGAATGACTGTATATGAAAGGTCACAAATATGGCAGAAAGGTTTGTGGAGAACGATCTATTTTTAATATAATTTTAGACAGCTTTAGATTTGATGATACTAATATAGGACCTAGTGCTAACACTGTACTAAAGACAGAAAATAAAAAGGTCTAAAACTATAAAGTAACACTGAGAAAAGCACACTTTGGGATAGAAAGTAGTCATGGAAACAGGAAAAAAAAAATCAAACAAAAAGCTTCTTCAAGAATAAACCGTACTTTCTATAACCAGTTGTGTTTGCTGGAAACCTGTCAGGAAAGACAGACCTGTAAGTGTTTATAATAACATGAATCTTGTCAGGATGGAAGTGTATCTGTCCCCAAAGCTTTGCAAAAAGGTAAATGGTGCAATGATACAAATACACCCCTGCAAGTATTTGACACAAATATTTCAGTCTAGTCATTAGTGAAGAAACAGCCCGACCTATTTCCTTCAGCACGTCCCTCCTCATCTCCCCCAGCCCTCGAGCTATTGGCATACAAAGCTATTTGAATTAACATGTATGGTACTGTTTTAATATAGCCTCAAAGGACTTCAGTGAAGTGCAATAAATTTGTTTTCTACCTAGTTCTTGTCTGATCATAATTTTACACTTTCCTGGCCACACTCAAGAACACAAACATTTTGGTTCAGAGCCATTTTACTGGCCTCAGCAGCAAAGCAGCTGTCACAGGTGGCACACATCCTGGACTATCCGCTCTCCCAGTCTTTCAACCTTACAAAATGGTAATGGAGAAAGGGAATATTCACCCTTTCAGACACCTGAAAAATTCTCCCCATAAACCAGCAAAGTCAAGAACCGTGAAGGAACATAGAATTTAGCTCAGCATTATATGATTGGATTTAATTAACCTTTTCAGATTTTCCTCAGAGATTCCTTTGAGTTTACTTCTGGTTTGGCATTTTATATATTTTTATAAAGCTGTTGTTTTTTTCAGATACTTTTTAAAAATCCAGTTTGTTCCGGCTGTTTTGTGTCTTTGCCACTTAGTAAAATGAATTTAGATTTGTTGAAAGAGAAAAGTTTAACCACAGATATCACACAGATATTTACAGCTTAAGAGCAATTGCTTCAGTAATTCTTTAATCCCCAAACCAGACACCTGGTTCTTACCTTTTCTTCCACAAAGGCAGAGCTAACACATTATCAAGAACCAACTGACATTTTCGATTAGTACTATATAAATTATACAAGAACAACTTAATCTTTAGCCTACAAAACATTGATTATCCATTGGATGTCAAATGACAGTCTGGGAAATAGCTGTGAAATATAAAGCAAACCAGGAAAAATCTAAGAAACAAATATGCAAAGTTTACCCTTCTTTATATTGTGTTAGGTTGTTCACAGGCTTTTTATTTTTCTTTTTCAGAAAGGTTATAAAATCTTTCAGCTGGGAAACGATGCCTAAGGTATATATACCAGTTTTTATCATTGCAAATAAATTCTGTAACAGCCACCACTAAACCTATTCAAACCAGCATTGATTTCTCCACGCTGTCCTCCCTCACAGGGCCCCCGTATGCAGCCAAGGGAAGCACAAGTGATGGGAGAATGCTCAAAAGTAAAGAGCTACTCCTATTTTTCCCTAGAGGAGTAAGTCAAATTCCTTCATACACCTCAACAAGCTTTACTAAAATTTTGTAGCAGCCTGAATTATGCTTTGCTAAGTATTGTCTGGCCATGAAAACAGACTATACAAGGTCTTGCTTTAGTTACCTTGCTGCCAAGAAGAAAAAAAATAAAAGCAGGGAAAAAATCTCAAAAGTCCAACCAAAAAATGGAATGTGCCTAACTATACTTCAATATGTAGATACAGCTTTAAAAATATATTCAGAAGTATTACACTTAAAGATTCATGTCAATAAACTTCTGCCTCAATCAAAGGAGTCCTATTTTAACATGCAGCAAACAGTGGGTTGGCACAGGAAGCTGCTGTGATGCCTACCAAAGGTCACACAAACACCTTTTCCACAGAATGTGACTGAACTTAGTTCTGAGGTAATTAATGCAGCCAAAAGACTGGAACATGGTGATTACTTTTACAAAAATGGCAAAGGAAACTTAGAAAACTAATAGGTAGGAAATATAAAGTCTAATTCTTCATCAAATATTAATAACAGAAGTACTGCACTTCCCTCACACTGACTCAGTGTACCAAGGTGACTTATGCAGAAACAGACTTCTGCATGAAGAAGGTAAAATGACTAAGTTAAATATCCCTGATGGTATTGCATCTACACATTGGAAACTAACATGTCGCTTACTTACTAGGGATAAGTAATTGCTTTGACCCCAGGTGTCTGGGAATTGTGATTTTGAATGGCTTTACAAAAGGAGTGTTTTGAAATTCTTGGATACTTCTGAGCAAGAGTTAAGGTATATGGAGACACATAGGATTTGAAGAACTGTTATTTTGAGGATGACTGCTGGCTGACCAACAGCTGTCTGTGCTACCTATAGTGCCTAAAATAAAACTAAATCTACATCTGAAATTTATTGGCATTATTAAAGAAATAACCTGTCATTAATCACCAATAAAATAGATCCCTTGAAATACGGCATTCTTGTTTGTTGCCAAAAACAGAACACATATTATTTAGTTTCAAACATCATCTGAGCTGTAATTTACAGCTTCACATAATTAAAATAAAATACACCAATGAAAGTAGGAAGTAAAACCTCAAAATAGACACAGTTATTTACCGATTTTGCACTGGGCTATGCTGCAAGAGAAATGTGGGGGTTTTTATTAAAGTGTGGTGCAACAGATTATACATTGTATTATAGAGTATTTCTAGAGTTAGAGTACTTCTAGAGATAGAATTTCTCTTGAGAAAGTTACTCAAAATGATAAATCTTTCATACACTGGTATATGGAAGGATTTAATTTGAATTTTCTCATTAAAATCTCAATACCAAATATTAACTCAGTGTAGAACTAGTGCTTCCAGTGTTTAAAAATTCACTCCAAACTAAAAAGAAATCTCTCATTTCTATTATTTCTATTTCTGCTCTCCTTTTTTTCCCCCTGTATCTCTTTTAGTAATGAGAGAAAGCAAAGATTACAGGTATTGTATGTTTTGGTTTGGTTTGTTTTTCAAGGAAATGTTAGCAACACAAAGGGTTTCTTTCTTTATTGCTTAGGGCTTTAATACCATTACCTTGGTTAATAGACATGTTCCATTGACAGTTGAAAACAAAAATACACGTGCCATCAACATTTTTTCACAGTATTTTTGAGGGGTTTCATTAAGCATATAATCTTTAAACACATTATATTTGTGTTCTCATGAAAGCTTTATAAAGACAGAATTCTGGTTTCCCATGGATTTCATTGCAAAACAAAATACCCAGTAAGAAAACTATAATGAACAAAAATGTTTCTATTAATATATATATAACAACAAACAAACAAAACCCGCTCCAACAATTAAGGTCATAGTAGTGAACATTGGTAAGGTCACAGCATTGAACAGTCTCCTACAGTCCAGAACTGCACTTGCAGCTAACTGCAGCTGCTTTAGAAATGGAACTCATCCAGCCTTAATAACTCCAGAAGCAAGCAATGTAACTACTTGTTCTGCTTCCACAGTTATTACACATCAGTCCTCTAACTCCGGTGTCTTTAAGGGACAATAGCAAATGTGTCCTTGGAAATAGATCTTACGTTTGCATATTTCAACAGGCAAACTAAAGTTGTGTCCTAGAGATAGGGCTCTCTCTGCTTTGCACATGGTGGTGTGTGTAATACCCTGAGAACCGTAGCAGTTCTGCTAAGGGAGCTTAGGCACCCAACTCCCTAAGCCCCTTCTAAAATATTCAGTTTAAAATCTTCCATAGCATAATTGTCTGGCTTATTCCATTTAATTGGGCTTGCTTCCTCATTAGAATTGGAAAATGAGTAAACAGAGCTCTCAGCAAGGATATACAGCAATGTTTTATTTTTGCCCTGGAGCAGAACTTCTCTCAAGGTAGGAGTTGCCTTCAGCTCTCATTAAACAGCCACATGAGCTGGGACTGTATGGCATCCTGCATATGGTCTATGTGAGTCAGACTGCCATTTATTTTTTTATTTATGACAATTTCATGGTGGCCTGTAAGAATCCTAATAAACACATAGAAAATTCATATTTCTCTTCAGACAACACTGGAGAGCATCCAAACAAAGAAATTAAAAGTGTGTAATGTCATTGTTGAGACAGAATTAACTACATCTGGGTGTGGAAGGTTCTGAAATCTAGGAAGGACTTAACTATAAAAAAAGTATCATGGATGGAAATATTTGTTAAGACATCCATGGAAGTTGTTTGGGGTTTTGTTTGTTTGTTTTTTTGTTTATTTTCAACAGACAAAACCACTAAGGGTGCTTGTATGATTGAAAGTATATTTAGCCAAAATAAGACAGCTTTTTCATGAATTTCATAGTTTGCAAGATTTTGTGTGCATGCAGCAGAAGGCATCCAGAGAGAAATAATTCTGAGCAGTCAATGTTCTGTAAAGTGTGTCTCCTATAAGTATAAATATTTCTACTAAAATGGAGTAGTTAAAGCACAGACCATCTTGTCCATCAAGACTCAGTTCTACAAAGCTCACCAAAGCCTCTCCACAAACATTGCCTGTCTGTATACTGGAACCAGTAGCAGTAGCAAACAGGGAAACATCCAGGCTAAACAGTGAGCCCCGCTCACTCCTTCCAGTGAAGAAAACCCTCTGTTCAACCTAAGAGTAAAGGAGTCACACACTGAATATTTACCAGAACCTTCTACCTCTTGGGTTGTTTTAGTGCATTAAATATTATGTTGCAGGACTGAATGCTCCCGTTCCAGCCAGTGCTCTTGAGGATTGTGAGAAAAATATATGCAGAAAATGGTGAGGCTACAGAAGCTTTCTATAACTGTGAAATCAATAGTTCATGCAAATACACAGGCAGTCTACAATTTCAGTAACCAAAGGCTATAGCAGACATTTACTAATTAGGTCTCCAGAGCCAAATGTAGTTACTATGTTTAATACGTAAAGGTATAAATTTATAGGGCATTTCAATGATTAACAGCATTTTCTTTGTTTTATTATATCAAGCACTGTGGGTTATCAAAAGTAGAAAGCTTGAATTAATTAACTGTTAATGAATTTTTGAGATATTGAACTGTAGAATGTGAACAGTTTTCTAAATCATCAGAGTTAACGACACTCAAACACTTCCAAATGCTTTGAAAATGTTTTGCTTTATCATGCTGTGAATTTTGGCTCCCAGAGTTAAGCCAATTACACAGAAAGAGGTTCAGACCATGGTAAGGATTGGACACCTATGAATGGTGCACATGGCTTTTGATGAAACCTCCACAGTAAGACTGGTTGGGTTTTTTTCCTCCCTGTAGGACCTGGGTGATTAAAACGTTGACTCAAATGCAAAAGATAGTCTTTGGGAATAAGGTAATATTAAGACAGTAAACGCTGAACAGGCTAAAGTTCAGGTCTGGACTCAATTATATCAGCTCAATCTGAAAATGTTAAACTAATATTCAGCTAACATCTAGCTTTAAAACTTTTCAGCTGATTAAACAGAACACCGTCTGTCAACAAAGCTCATGAACAAACCATTGCAACTGCATTTCGATTGCACCAATTGCAATTGTGCTGCACCAATTGTGCTTCTCCCTATTCCTCAAAGTGATTCTTGGCTTACTGTAAATACTGTGATCCAAGCCACAGCCTCAGCCAGGGTGATGAAGTGAAAGTTAATGGCATTAAGGTGCAAACTCAAGCCCCTCAGTGCAGGTTTTCTTTTCCTCATTTGCTTTTTCATTCTCTTTCCTGACTTCCACCACTTCAGCAATGTCTTACCCCTTCTGTCTTTTGCTAAAATGCCACAATAAAAATGAAAACCACTCTTTACACCACTAGTATCTTGCCAGTTTCCTGGCTGGCCTTAGTCTGGGAACATTTTCAACATGCATTTGTTTAGGAAAGTGACTAAACACTAGGAAAAACCCACTCCTTCCTACTCTCCAACACTATGGCATGCTGACAGAGTTAAAAAAAAAAAAAACCAAAAAAAAAAACCAAACCCAAAAAAAAAACCAAACAAACAACACTATCTTTAGGAAGCGTTACTGGAGGAACCATTATAATGTGATGTGAGAGACACAGGGCTAACAAAGTTGCTCTTATTCTTCATCAGTTATAGACCACAAAAGGACAGACGCATGAAAACTCCCTTGTATCATAACCACACTCACACCTGCATTTCATTCTTGAATTCCGATGCCTTGAGGGAAGAACCATTACAAAGGCTCTGATAAAGCCTGTACTTACTGCAGTTAAGTAAAAAATCATGGATTTATATTTGCGAGATCTTTCCTATCTCATTTCTATCAGAAAGAGAATAATGATAGCAGAACTTGCATTGTTAAGCCTCCTCTTCACTTCCCTGCTCCTGCCAAGTAACTCAGCTATTCTGGCTGATACCTAGAAAGATTTTCTTCCATAAGAAAAAGTCTACTACAGTTATTAACTATTATTAATGTGTATTTGAACCTGAGACACTTTATGAGTGTGACAGAAAAAGTCATTGCTTTTCTGTAGACACTTGTCATAACATTTGGGTTATTTTCTGTAAAATAAGTTAAAAAGCCTGAATAATAAAAAAATAATAATCCTCCTGGAAATACCGATTTCTAAGCAATACTGAAGCTTACCATTCACAAATATACTGCTCAGCTAAATACTTTCCAGGGGCAAAGCATGTTTATTTCATTCCTTTCTGCTGCTCATCTGCTCATTCTGTTCTTGGTACTTCTCCATGACTGAGCACTGCAGGGGATTGCCTATCAAGAAGCTGTCAAGTGGCAAAGCCTTTCAGCGAGAGGAGGGCAGAGATCACACAGCTGAACTCAGGTCAAGCAACAGCTCTGGAAGCCTTGCGAACAGGATTTTGTTCAGAACAGATAAAAAAACACAGAAAGAAAAGCTAAATCTCCTTTCTATTTTAGAAGTTATTTAAGAGCATGCTTGGTTAATTCTGTCAGTACA
The DNA here is from genome assembly GCA_033439905.1 of Ceryle rudis. NCBI lineage: Eukaryota > Metazoa > Chordata > Aves > Coraciiformes > Cerylidae > Ceryle > Ceryle rudis. The sequence goes on from JAAGNO010006939.1 coordinate 33,266, forward strand.
CAACAAAAATAAAGATGAGGCCATCACCCCCTGAGTCTCATGAAAAAACCCACATCACACGGAACCGTGAAGACCCTGGTCTCATCTAGGCACAAAGCGGGTGCAGAAAACAGAAGGAAGGGATGTGATTCCAGCAATGATAATACCTCTGTCAGGGTGCCTACCAATTCAGCCATGATGTTAAGGAGTACAGCCTGAAGAGCTCCCATGCATATTACTTACACCCGTAAGCAGGGGTAGCAGAGGTAGGCTGAGAGAGACCTTTCATCAGTTGCAGTGAAAATCCTTTCCTTGGATTCATCCGAGTATAACATAGGTAGAGCCACAAACTAATCCTTTTTTAAAATATGTATTTAAAGAAAAAGAAGATATTGCTATTTAATATTATTAAGAAAAAAAAAAATCTAACATTTCTGAATAGTGGGAATTTCCAGTTCATGACTTCTGCAATTATTCCCTTTGCTGATTAATTTATTTTTCCATGCTGTTTCTCTAATCAAAACCAACACATTTTTACAGTCTGCAGTCTGCTCATTATCCTAATCCCTAATGCAATTGTGAAGGAAAAGACTGCAAAGTCACACCTTTATTTTACACAGGGAGAAGAGTCCATAGATAATTTGAAGCTTTTTACTAGGATTTGGTACCCATTTAGAAGTTGGTATTTATTTTAGATGCAATGCATTTTTAATATTTTAGGGCAGGGAAAGAAAATGCAATGCAAAGGAATAGCACAGGAAACATTATTGCTGACAGATTTGTGTATATATTTATGAAGCTGGAGGGAAACGGATCAAAAAGGAGTATATCATATCAACAACAAATATTGCAACACTGACGTTTCAAAGTTCAGTAGAAACCTTTTACTCTGGTAATCTTATTGAAATCATATAGTTTTGCAAGAAAAAGGCAATTCATTTTGAGAGTATCTGTTTAGGATTACTCCTCATTTTTCAACAGACATCTACCAAGCATGCTTTATAGTTTAGTTTTCTGAGTATGTTTATATCATATGTTTGAATTGGGCCTAAGCCCAAAGAGTTGGCTGAGGCAATGAACTAACCCCCACTGCTGTATTCAGATTAGAAAACACACTAAAACTGAGGTATTACAGCCAAATAGCTTGCTGGAAGCAGCTGTCATTTCTTGTCTGACAGCATGCTGGACTACGTGAAAACCAGTGTTCCAGTTTCAGAAAAACAGAAGAGTTGGCTTTCACACAGTTGTCTTAGGTGATGAATACTCAAATTCTTCTGACCACAAAGTTCCACCAAAGTGCAGTGCCTGTGACAACTTAGCTGAGATTACTGATATATCTCTTCTCAATTTTAAGTTAGTCAGGCCACAGTCAACTTAAACTGACTTCTCTTTCTGTGCACCGGACAAGTGGAGGAGAGCTGCTTTCCCAGACAAGTACAAGTTGCACCTGAGAGGTATCAGCATCTTGCTGAGGCTGCTGTTTTTCCTCTGTGGATTCCTCTGCACACACTTGCTGGAGGGAGCTGATGCTCCCCAAGACATCTCACTCCTTTCTAACCTTTTCTTCCTGGAACAACCAGAAAAATACAGAGAAATGGGCACCAGCAAAGGCTTGAAAGCTTCTTAGAACAATCTGCTAGTTAAACACTCTGGTCTGAAAGGAGAACTAACGATAATGAACGCCAGTGTGCGCATGTGTATACACTTGCGTGCTGGCTGCCCTCACGGCAAATTGCTGGCTAATGCTAAAGCCATCTACTCCAGAGGGCCAAAAATCCAACTTGAAAGTTTTCGTATGAACTTCCAGAGACTGCAGTATAGCTCTTGATGCACAAATCCAGTCGAACCTCAGCTAGAAAATATGTGAACCAATCCAAACTTCTACAAAAATGCCAACTTTTTCTTTTTTCCCCAGACAGATATTTGTTTGGAGGGTTTACACTTTGACATATTACCATTGCATGGGGTTTTTTTCTCAATTACACCAGTATAAATCAAGAGTAGGTCTACTGAAATAAAATTTATACTGGGATATTTTGTGAGGCAGAATGAATGGTTACAAAGACAGTGCACTGTAGTGGCTCTTCTGAGATACAACACTTCTCTAATACCCATCAAATAGTACAAGAATACTTTCAAAAGTATGAAATAAGATAGCTGAAAGTCAACCAGACAGTCAGAAGCGTAATATGAAGAAAGGTAATAAAAATGATTCAAGATAGCCAGTGGCAATGGGAAAGAAACCAAAACTAAAACCAAACCAAACAACCAAAATGCATAGGCAGCCCAAACCATGAAAAAGCAGTAGCTATCCAGAACCAGCTGAAAACACACCAAGTAGCCAGTGTCAGGCAGATGTGCTGGGTGCAGAAGTGCCGCATCTTCCATTTCCCAATTGGAGATTCCTTTTTTTTTTCCAAACATTTGGAGAATGATCATTTCTCCTGCTGCAATTCCAATTTACATGTACTATGGCTGCTTATGCACAGTCAGATGTATACATTATTTAGGATCCACCATGAGCCAGATAACACTTGATTACTCTTCTGTTGGAGAGATTTCTGCCTCCCATAAATTTATTGACACATAAGTTAAGTAACCAACCACAGAGCACAAATAAGAAAGGGCAAATAGGTTACATAAGTCAAATACCTCACAGTTAAACCCTACAATCACATCTGGTCACAATTTTTTCAGTATACAGGACTACAAAGATAAGAAAACAATACAAAGGGAAATTGACTGACCTTCTTAGATACTTTGTTTCATAAACAAATAATATGAATAGCCTTCAAACTTCATAACGACTGTCGGTGAAACCAGAAACTGTCTCTAGTTCAGTCAGGATGGACTTGCACAATCATGCACAAAACCATTTATTTCTTACTTGGGTGGTACCCAGTGGGGGCGTGATTGCTTAAGAGCCCTGGTTCAACACTGTTATAACAAGCTTCACAGAAGCCAGTTCACATACTTGAACTGAATTGTTTGGCTTTACTGAAAAATAATTCTAGTTGGTACAGGAAGACAGAATCCAAATAAGCAAACGTTTCCTGAGCAATACGGACAAAGGCCAATTCTGATGTCTAATGTGGATTAAAACATCCCAAAGTCTTCAAGATAATCCACATAGGGCTTGCAGTCATCATACAGAACCTACAAGAGTTATGTGCCCTTTGGGAAAAACACCTGTAGTTCAGGAGGGATACGTCAGGCCATTCAAAATGGTCCCTGAAGTCTGTATTTCAGCATCAAAAAATGCACATTGATATGCTATTTTAGAGACAGAAGAATCTCACGTTCTAAAGCATGCCATGCAAAGCCAGTGCACCCTGCAGATATGAGAAGCCATAAGCACAGAGGATCAAGTCCAAAACTCCAGTTTCTGCTCCCTGCCCAGTTACAGCTTCTCTCTGAACTCAGCAGGAGTGTGTGCAAACATGACATCTAGCAGGTGCACCATGCACTGAAGGTGAATTTGTCTCCTACAAAGGATAACTGTGAAATGAGAAACTCCAAGGCCTTGGAGTGCTTCCCAGTGCCTGCTGATAACCATGCCTGCCACCAGCACTACAGTTTCCCTGTGGTGGGAGACCTGGCCATGGCAGACAGCTGTCTTTCATCCCCTGCCTCAATTCCAACAGGAGAGCTGCAGCTTACTGCGGAAGGTTAGGGGCAACTAAGGCATGAAGATTGCAGAAAAGATAGTTATGTTTGCTAACTGTTCAACCTAAATCTAGCTAAAATTACCCACCAAGGATTGTATCTTGGAGCTATTCTACAAACCAACAAATCTGGGTAGTGACAGAAACGCTGAATTTCACTTCACATTGACCGCTTCTGTTTCAGACCCGAATACAGCCTCTGGTTTGATGCTCCATCGATATCCACTCGTCTATCAAAGATAGTATTTCTTCTCCAACCTCTACTATTCCTGTTCTCACAGAGTTGCCTCTTCATGCCTGCAACATAATATATCCGCCATTCCACATGACAAAAGAGCCAACTCCACAACACAGGGAGTCTGTAAAGCCTGTTACCATGGTCAATCAATGCAGACAGTGAGTGAGTAGAAGTCCAAGTGCAGGGTCTGAAAAACTCTGGCTTCTGAGTTTTCAAGTGAGCAAAAATCAGTACAAAGAACCAGGACCCTCAGATCAATTTTATTTCTGCCTCTGGCCTCTCTGGTGACTTCCTCTTCTCTCTGCTTCAGGGAAAAATAACCCTGATGTTCTTCGTAAAACACTGTCAGATCTACCAATGAAAGCCATCAGCTGTAGCTTTCTTGATTCAAAAGAAAAACCTCTACTTATGATATTCATATAGAAATCCAGACAGTATAAACTATCAGACTTTGAGTACAAGCACCAAAAGAGAGGCAAAAAGAGAAAAAACAACTCCCCAAACCTTCCTATTGCAAATGCAAAAATGGAGGTAGGTTTTCTAATGAAGGTAAAGCAGCAATCTCTTCCTTACATTTTTGATCACTCTGAGGCTCTCTACTTGAACATAGGAGGCTGCCTTAATAAGACTGTTCTATTTTACAACTTTCATTATAAAGCACTACAATTTTGCTTCATGTTCTTAAACCACATATATGCAATTCAAATTAAAGATGGTGCCCTGACATCCTCCGCATAATTGTTTCACAAAAGATGGGAATGGATTATCATAAAGCAAAATCAGAAATTCACGTTATGTTAACTGAGAGATTATGATAATGTATCTAATAACATCCATATGAAGAAAGAGATGAAGATGAACTGAATAGTAGTAGTTTTCTTGATTCCTTGTATATACACATCTCCATAAAAGTGTGGGGGTTTTTTATTTTAGAACATACCTTCCAATTTACTGTCAAAAATGGGACAAGGGAAGGCCAACCAGCCTTTAAACAAATTTATAACCCCATTAGACTGTTCATTTACATATTTCTTTTTTGTTTGTTTCTTTGTAATTCAGCTCTCCTTAATTGGATGTGACGTTATAAAAATGTCATCTATGAAAAAGATCTCTTTTCTATAGGGCCTCAGGGGTTTTTTTAGAGCTTAATGAAAGATATCATCAACTACTATTTTTCTCTATAAATGTATAACCACAGCCAGAGGGAGCAGAGCCCATGCTCTGCTGAGACTTCATAGGAGACCATCTAT
>JAAGNO010006939.1:64760-76725 GCA_033439905.1 Ceryle rudis
TTGCAGCTTACCAAAGAAAATAAAAATAAATTAAAAAAAAAAAAAAAAACCACAACAACACGTAACAGTGAATAAAGACTTCCACTGACTTGAGTGGTTTTTAGCTTAATCATCAGATATTAAAACTGCAGGCTTCTAAAATCAATATTCCAGTTAAATTTAAGAATATCCATACCATAGCAAGTCACAGCTTAGAACTTAGAATACCCCACAAACTCCATTTCACACTATTTTCAAACAACATTTTGGCTCCACAAAGAAACCCACATCAATATCATTGTATACTAAATTATGTTTGAGACACTGTCAAAGACTGTGGTGATTCTCCCTCTACTAACTAATCACAGAGCATACGTACGGTAACTAGGTTTCTAACTTGGATGCTTCTACTGGGTAAACTGAGACAAATTTAGAGGTGGGTTGTTGGGTTTTGGGGTTTTTTTTGTTTTGATTGTAATGTCAATTTAATGGATAGATTTTCATTTATACTGAAGGTTCTGTATATCTCTGTGAATTCCTTCACCTGTTCACCAGAAGGCTTTTGAGATTTCAGGCTTTAAATCAAGTTTTAAAATGAATTTACATATAGGAAAGGTAGCATCTTTCAACCCCAGTTGTCTCTGAGGAATTAACAGACCCAAAGGAAATTGTTAGTGCCCAAAACAGGCTGAAAGGTTGCAAAACGGCCAGGGAAGATAGTAGATGTTGGAATAAACATTATTGTTTCAGTCACAACAGATCAGGTAAGTTGTGCAACATATTGGAAGAGATAGATATTAGATATATATTAATCCAAGTGCAAAGATATTAGATAGATATTAATCCAAGTGCTTGCTTTAATTAGTAGTTGACTGCCATATGCTTGGCACTGCAGGACAACTGTGAAGCTCAATTAAGTATAAACTAGTACCAGTTGCATGCCATTTGTTCTCATTGCATGTTAACCAGCAACAAAGCACCCTATAGAGAAAAGTAATTATTCCTTCCCTAAGAGGTAATCAGGTGGGACAATGCCTGAGAAACATCCAATTCATACTATGTTTACATTACGATCAGGGTCTCAAATGTGTTGACTAATGCAGTTAAAAATATTGTTATTATTTGAGAAACCTCTGGTGGCAAAAACGTGATCATCCTTAGAAAGCTTTAAAAAGCTCCAAGTGCTTACTCTCACCAGTGTGATCTAATCATGCATTAAACACCACAAACCATATTTGTCATATACGCAAAACCACAGCCCTCTGTTTTCCCAAGAATATCAAGAAATATCCCATATATAACAACAAGCCCTTGGTAATTTTGAACCTGGGACTCCATGAAATAGTTCTACTCCAGAAAGCATTGGTTTAGAACTGGCATAACTTTTGTTACCCCTCAGTGATTATCCTCCACCTACAGTCAAAAGATGAGCCTTGAGCGTGATTCATGGCAGAGCACCACATTATCAATATATGGGAGAGCAAATTACACCTTATATCACACCTAAAGAAGATAGGCGATCTGCAAACTAAATTCTTAGTTATACCAATAGACTATATCTTAGGTACTGATAAACCTAAATCTGTAAGGGGTTGGGTTAGAGATTGATGATTCAATCCTCAACAATATTTTACAATTGCAATTTTTCCACAAAAGCAGTGTTTCCAAATTCTTTAGCACACATCCAGGTGCCTAGTATTGGATTCACCAAGCTTATTCTAGGTACCCCTTGGAAGCAGAGTATTGAGAAATACTGTTAGCACCTTTTATAAACAATCAATTAATATTGTGTACTTAAAAAAAAAAAAGCTTTGAAATTCCAGTCAGAAATGTTTCCTTAAGATGTCCATTGTCTGAAGATAAAGGAAAAGCCTCTTACCATTTAATTTATTTAAAAAAGGGAATTGTAACATAGAATTATATGGCTGCTCCACTCTGTGGAGGAAGGAGGGCAGTTACCAGTTCACATATGAACCTGCTTACATCAACGTTTGATAAATGATCTGTGAAAAGGGCTGACTTGTAAAGATACAAATTGTTCAGGATCATCAAAATATAAGCTGAATGCAAAAAGTTGCAAAGGCCTTTGCAATGCTGGTGGGGCTAAGAGATAATATAGTGGCAAAAGCAGGAGCAGATGAAAGTCAACATAAAAAGTGCATAGTAACACACACAGAAAAATAACATTAACATGGCATCTAAAGTGATGGGCTCTGCTGATACCAATTCAGAGACATCTTGTCATCCTGAGCCCTTTGAAAATTCAAAGCTCTACCAAACGGCAAATAATACATTTGCAATTGCTTTAAAAGAATTATCAATCACCAGTGTTATTGTACTGCTGCTTAAGTCATGATAAGCTTAATTCTGATCACCTCATACAATAAAAACACACTAAAGTACTAGAAGAGGTACAGTAAACAGCAAAAAAAAAAAAGTGATCTGATGTGTGAAAAAAACCATATAATTTGATCTTGAAAAAATACAAATAGGAATATGCTAGCAGTCAATAAAGTGTTGAAAGATGTGCAGAAACTAAGCTGGAACATAAATGCTAGTTTGCCCATAAAACATCCAAATGGAACACTTCTGAAATGAGTGCTGCTACAGGTATCAGTGACCCCCACCCCTCACATTTGTCTACCTCCATTATCTCACAACCTCCCCACAAAGGTAAAAAGTAGCATCATTTGTATCTAGAAGTGAAAGGAACACAAGACTTCAAATTGTCATTTTAAAAGGCCATCTTTTGCGTATAGGGAGATACTTAGATAAGAGGCAGGCTCTGCACAGTGTAGTCCATCAGGAGCAGTCAATAAGAGGCAATGCAACCCCCACCTGACGTATTCATGCACCTGAAGTTACATTTTTGATGTAAATATCTACAGCACGATCAAAAAACTTGTCATTGCCAACATTTCTAGGTTCAAGACAAGAATGTAAAATAGCTTGGGCAAAAAGCATTAACCACTCATTAAAACTCAGCATTCAAAAGCAAAACCACAACAAATGAGAAGGAAATAGATGAGTGAGAGCAGAAAGAAATATGTGATAGAATTGAAACAGCAGGTACATCAGTAGCAATGAAATACATAAGTCAGGCCACGTGAATAGACAGCAATATATTAACTGAGTAGCTAACCCTGGCCTTTGCTCCTCGCCTCTACCCACCTATAGCACGCAACTGGTTCTACAGATGGGTCAGCAGTAGTGTGCCTGCAGTTTGTCAGTGTATCCGCAGTTTACAGCTCTTCCACACATGTACACACATGTAAAGTCAGCCAGTCCTCAGCTGAGCCCTGTGTTGGCACAATAAAGGAGGTGGAATGGTGGACGTATGGAGAAGGGAAGAGGAAAGCTGGGAAGAAAGTCACTGTTATTGATTATAAATGCATATGCTCAAGAAAATGCCATGTAATCATTTTTAAGGCTTCCCCCCCCCCCAATCTCTTTATTTTCCCTCTGAGGTGGAAGGCACATAAACAGATGTTTAATCTGGACAGCTTTCCAGATCCATCTTAAAAATTGATGTGGTGCTCTCTATGTTAAGAATGGTCATTCTGTCCACAACAACACAACTAGGAGCACTGAGGATGTGTTTTGGGCACTTGCTGGTACTCAGTGAGTCATCTGGAGAACACAGTAACTCGACAGCTACCTCTCTGAATCAAAACAAATGATGTTCACTGACACCTTAGAAACCCTTAGCTATCTATGCATGGCTGGAGATACAACTGATGCTTGTTCCTATTCCTTAAGTTGAGAATGAATTTGTCTGGCCTAGACACACACAATGATGTTTCCAGATCATGTGTCACTTGAAATATATTTTCATTAGCTCAATTCTCACCCAGGAAAGTGTTGATTAGTGTATTCAAGCTGTGTGCACAATATACCATTTTCTCTTTCACTGAGTAATGGATGAAAACATTGGAAAGGTTTATTTTAATCCCGGAACTTCCCTATTAGCTAACTTTGTTTCTCTTAGTCTCACATCTTCCCCTGCCAGCTACTTCTAAATCTAATTTGTCTCTCTCCATAGGCATAAACCAGGATTTAACGTAGCAGGGATATCAAATTAAGATGACATTCTCACAGTTCTCAAAATTACTATGCAGCTGGATTAAAATTTCATTGCTCATGAACTGCACAGTTCATGAAATACACTACTGTAATATTTCTATCTCAATCCAATCAGGTGGTAGAGTTGGCTGAAAATCTTTTGCTAGGAGAGTCTTATGTTGCAATACTGACTCTACAGTATCTAAACGCTCTCCAGCACAATGCTGACTCCGTAAAAAGCTCTGATATAAATGAGACAAATGATTTTATGATGCCTCACATTTCCACAATCCCCTGACTGCAGAGCTAAGCAGCTTTGGCATTGAGCTGAATGAGCTCTCCAGATACCAAGCTCCCATCTGGGCATATTCTGAGAAAGGACAAAAATTTCCACCTATTTCCTGTCTATGGAACAAAAATTCCAGTGGCACAGCTCTGGGGTGATGATTACTCCGAAAAAATTAATAGGGACCAGAAAGATTAGTTATAGTAACAGCTAAGAGCAATAAAACTTGTTCAGCAGTATAGGAATGGGCATTCAGAAGAGTGAAAAGAAGCAATAGTGTCTCTAGTAGTTACTGAAAATAGCTGGTTCCATAAAGGAGAGAAAGACTAGAAACTCTCAGCTACTCTCAGTCCAGTAAGACTTTTGCTATTGACTTTGAAAATGATTTATTTTTTCCATGGTGAAAAGACTTTCATTAAGATTTGCAAAATTTCAGACTTACACTTCCAGTTCTGCACTGCCAAGAGGAAGGGAAAGAGTTTACAACAGGCTTTTTAAGTTACCAAAAAGTCAGGAGTAAAAAAAAAAAAAAAAAAAGTAAATCCTTTGTAACATGCAACATGCTCCCAGTTGAATTAAGCTGCTAGTTTAACATCAGCAGAAATGCATGTAAGATACAACAGAAGCACAGGGAAACTTGACTGGAAAGACATCCATACCAAATTCAGAAATATTATCTTTCATGCTGCAAAGATGCATCAGCAACAAAAGGATGACAGGGGAAATGGGGCAGAAGTGCTGCTGCAAAAAGACATGGAAAAGGCCAAGCAAGCTACTCCGTATCTACTTTGTCTTCATCGTTAGTGGTAAGATTTGCCTTCAGAAATCACAGGTATTTGAGATCAGTGGAAAAGTTTGCAGCAATGAATATTTACCCACTGTGAAGGAGAAGCATATCAGGGAAAATTCAAGCAAACTGAACATACATAGGACCTGATGGGCAGTACTCACAAATGTTGAGGAGCTGGTCAATGTTGTTGTGAGGCAACTCCTGAACATCTTTGAAAGGTGGTAGCAACTAGGAGATGTTCCTGAGACTAGAAGAGAGAAGATGTCACCTTCAGAAAGGGCATGAAAGAGGATCTGGGGAACCACAGGCTAGTTATCTTCACCTTTATCCCTGGGAAGGTGTCAGAGCAAACAATCCTAGGAGCTATTGCCAAACATAGGAAGGATTAGGAGGTAACTGGGAGTAGTCAGCAAGGCTTTATGAAGGAGAAATCATGCTCAAAAAAAGCCAGTATCCTGCTCTGATGACAGTACTGGCTTGATGGGCAATGGAAGTGCAGTAGATATTGTTTATCTCTACGTTAGTAAGGCTTTTGACAATTTCTACTGTAACATCCTTAAAGGTAAACTGACGATGCACGGGTCAGGTAAGGGGCCAGTGAGGTGTGTTAAAAAGTGGTTGAACTACTGGACTCAGAGGGTTGTAATCAGCATTATAAATTCTAGCTGGTGGGCAGTCACCAGTGGTGTACCCCAGTAGCTGATACTGAGATTAATACTGTTTAATATCTTCTGCAGTGACTTAGATGATAGGACAGAGTGAACCCTCTCTTAGCAAGTCTGCAGATGATTCAAAACTGCAAGGACTGGTTAATACGACAGATCAGTGTTCTAGACATGCTGGAGAATTGAAGAGGAAGAGCAACCTCATTAACTTTAACATGGGGAAAAATAAAGTCATACACTTGGAGAAGAATAACGTCAGGCACCAGCACAGGCTGGGGCCCAAGCAGCTGGAGTGGAAAACAGCTTTACAGCAAAGGACCCAGGATACCTAGTGGATGGCAAATTGAACATGAACCAGTAAAGTGTCCATGCAGAAAAGGCCAACAGCACCCTGGGCTGACTTGAAGCATCACCAGAACGTCAAGGGAGGTCATCCTTCCCTTCTACTTGGCACTGGTGAGGCTTCTCTGTCCAGGTCTGGGCTACCAAGTGGAAGAAAGAGTTGAACATACTGGACTGAATCCACTGAAGGGCCACAAACAATACATAAGGTATCAGAGCATCTGATACGTGGAGACAGTGAGGGAGATGGTATTCTTTACCCCGGAGAAGGCTCATAGGGGATCTTATCAATGTGTATACATACTTCATGGTGAACAGTAAGATGAAGCAAGATTCTCCTCTGTGGTGCCCTTGACAAGACAGGAGTCACTGGGCATAAAGTGGAAAAAACAAGAAATTCCATTTGAACACAAGAAAAATGTTGGTTTACTGTAAGCTTGACTGAATAATGGAACAAGTTGCCCAAAGAGATTGTTGAGTTCCCATCCTTGGAAATAGTCAAAATCCGTCTGGACGGAATCATGAAAAACCTGGCTTAGCTGACTCTGCTTTGAGAATATGAGGTGTACTAGCTCACCTCCAGGGTCCCTCCCAACCTGTGATTCTGTGGTCACTGAATCAGTGTAATAGTGCATATCTTTCTTTGAAGCAATCTAGAGGAAAAATTGTTATCTGTTCTACTCGGAAAGGCCTAAACTCCTTAAAAGCAGAGAAAGAAGTTGTAGGGTAAAAAACAGAGAACACTTCTGATGCTCTTTGATCAGACTAAAACTTCAGTACATTAATTCATTTTAAACACATTCTGAGCATTTAGTTACTACAGCAGTGAGAGCTCCAAAAATAAACAACATTTACCCACACTTAAACTCTTTGCAGCACAGGATTAAAATAGTCCAAATACCAGCCCAGACGGCTGGATGAGAACTAAACCTATAAAGAGTAACATCTGATTTACAGCTAAATTAATGCAAGGTAGTTTATTCAAATCACATTTTAAAAGCTCTCAGAATAGTGCAAGTGTTCCAGTTGTAATCCACATGGGCCTATTAATTGTTTCTGCAGATAAAGCATGCTCATGTAAAGTCTAGTCTGAGACTTCTTCACCTAAATACAGAACAATGAGACAAGCTGCCTCCAAGTAGTCACCTTACTCTGTCCCTGCTAAATTCTTTTATTTTAAAAAGGAAAGTATATTCTACCCGAGTTTTTGCACTTACTATTACTTCATGTTTTCATAAACTTCTTGCAGTTCCATTGCTGTATACAGTGTGGGAATAGAGAGAGAGTTCCCTAAAGCACAGAACTTAATACATTATCTTATTTTCAGCTTAACTTTTATCAAAAATTTGAAAAACAAAAAATACAACTTTTCCAAGCACCAACTTGTCTAAAAAAGGAAACACACACAGGTTCAGCTAATCTTTTCCTATGAATTTCCAAGCATGGCAGAATTTTGAAAGTCAGCTGTAAAGTTAATTTCCACACTATTTTTGCTTCATTTCATGACCAGTAAGTACACTACGCATAATTCACTGATAAGTCATCACATGACATAGGCATTGAAAATACAAACAAGAATAGAAATCCTTTTCTATCAAATACCAACCTGAATGCACAGTTGAGTTTTAACTCACTAGCCATCTGCACCAATTTCACATAAGTCCGTGATCACGGATGAACAAGGTGGAAGTATCAAGGGCAAGCTGAAAGCTGTGGAAGGCAGACAAAAGTGGGTACCCGTACAGCCTTTCTGCAGAACCAGGCATACACCAGCAGCAAAGGAATGGTCCAACTGCTTTCTCATGTGGTGGCCAGTGTTAGACAACAAAAAAATCCTGGTTCCTTATTACCAGGATCCCAGTGGCACTTGCTGCAAAGGCAGATGGCATCTGTGGGCAGTCTAAACTTCAGCTGCTATTACAGCTTGTGGATGTTAGAAGACTGAATCTCACGCGCCCCAAGATATCAAAGTTAATGTGCTGCTCCCTGATGCAGGCACCTCCAGACCTGGCAAACATAGCCAGGTAGAGAGGCAGGGTTTAATTATTATTTCCTAAATGAGTAATAACAAAAAAACTTGTTTGTTTATTATCATTGAAGATTGTGGAAGTGTCAGGTTTTTAAATGTTGATCGGTATCATTAATTTGTTCTTCCTTTGATAAGTCTGCTCAACACCACATAGGTACATCTAGAAGAAGCACAGATCAGCAGTTTAGAAAGATAAAAACTGGGATCCTAACCCCCTCACTTCCTAACAATAAGAGAGCATTAAATGAAATGGGCCTGAATTTGAGGCAGTTTTGTGCTCCAGTGACTTCAAGCATGACTCTTCAACTTTAAAAATTAAGACATTTTTATAGATGTTTAGGTACAGATTTACAAGTTTAACTTTAGTCATTGAGTTTTCAGGTTTTGCCCATTTTCCCTTGTTCTCTATTGCTTGGAATGATTGCACTGTGGAAATGCAACAACTTACACAGGAGGGACTGAAATCACAGCAGCACAATTAGAGTCTTTTTCAGCTAATATAGTCTTTTCATGTTAATAATTTTTTTTTTTTTTTTTCAGTTCTCACAGTATTATGCATAACAGATTTAAAGATGGGCTTAGATGAAGGTTAGTCTGTATAAGAAAAAAATTATGTGAGAAGCAACGTGAACACAATGGGAGATATTAAGAAAAATACTGCAAAAGAAAAACAATCTTTAGACCTTCATAATTACCAGAACGTGAATAGAAGTGAGGTCGGGTAAATACATGGAAATATTATATAAAAGACTTCATGCAAATCTAGGAAGGTCAAGTGTGATGTGGTTAGATATACCTGACAAATGAAAACAAATTGAAGCTGGCTGGAAATCTGTTCAGAAGAAGAAATGAGAAAGATATTTTAGTATGACAAGCACCACCAAAAGCTACTATTATGGAGATTTTCATTCTTTAGATGGGAGGATGATCCATGTTGCTAAGAGGTATACACAGATACAAGCTATGTAGAACTTTATCATCCTTACAAACAGCTTTATGCCAGAAGCAGGAAAATAAACTCTTTGCCTCATGTCCAATTCAAATCTGTTCTTATGGCAGAGGTACTCATTTGTAACATAACCTAATAACAAGCTATATGTAAATTTTGCTGTTCCAATACATAAAACTTGCTAATCGCAGAAATAACAAGTCTCACATCACTGATTTCTCCTGTCGTGGGAAGCAACCAGAAGACGGCAGTTACCTGCTGCTGGGAAAAGTGAAACATGGCAAGTTCAGGAGCAGGGCACAGTAAGCACAGGCTAAGTGCCAAAGCACAAGTCTCTTGCATTTGAAATACTCTGGGTTATTCCAGATATCCACACGGGGCCAGCCAACATGACACAGGACCTCTGGGAGCTCTCTGAACTCACAATTGGAGGCCAATCAGAAAAGAATTTTTTGAAAAAAGAAGGGAACAGAAGTTACAGAGGCAGACGGGCAAAACTTAGGCACAAACTGAGCATGTTGGACTAGACAGACACGCTTCTCAGAAGGGAAGCCTCTACATATAACACAGTACAGAAAGGCTACAGGTGTGTGGTTCACTTCTCATCTGTGCTTTTGAACCAATACAAACTGGTGAAGCTATAATAGGCCTGCCTCCTTTTTCCACATATCTATTTTTAAAATGAAAGCATACCCAAAGAAGAACCATGTCTGGGTCACATGGAGAATAAACAAATTTAAAATAAGCAGGATCCAATTCTCCCAGAGAACAGAAGGAATGAAAATGAACATTATTTCAAATGTGAATTGTCAGAGGAGTGCAAGTGTATTTTAGAAGTCATTATTGCTAGAAAAAAACATCCCAAAGTTCCCATCTTTGAAAGTCATAGTATTGATAAGATCAGAAAGCCTCCCATCTGGCGAATATGAACAGCTTCATAATGTGGCTTTTTAAGTAGGCATTCTACTGTCATCTGTTCTGTCCAAAACCCTGAAGTACTGTATTGACTTATCAATGGGGTTACAGATCTGACCATATTTTCACACCTAAACTGGTCTTCAGTATCACTTAGGAGCACTCCCGAGTATGGTTAAAAGAAACACAAACAGTTGCTTCTAAGAGGCCATGTCACCTAAGTAAGTGGACTTAGAAGACGGAGGTTGTCGATCAACATTGCCAAGCATACACAGATGTTCTTTTCTCAACTCTGTCTCTCCATGATGACTACAGACAGTTGAGGACAAGGCTCTAGGAAAATGCACACAGACTGAGATGTACTTCTTCCATTAATACCAAGGAGGCTTACACAGCTTAAATCTCCATGCTATTCACTGAAAAGGGGCTCGTGTTGCCTAGGGGGAGTTTTCTTACCTTCCAGAAAGGATTGGATCCACAGTACAAAAATCTAACCATTCATCCAAGCTCACTGTAAATCCCTTTCTGTCTGACACTAATGCCTTTTGTCAGAGTTCCTAATAATTAATAAGCTATACCAGGTCCAAAATTGAAACAAGGCTTGGGAATACCTACCTGCATGAAGCTTTGGTTCTTGAGGTAGCAAGAGAACATTTATCACCTGTTTTGCCAAAGATTCATGTAAGAAGTAATCCCTGAAGAAATGGGAAAATATCCAGGTCTGAGGAGGGCCCTGCTCAAGTTCATAAGAATAAAATGAACAGATCTGTAAGATGAAAATAAAACCTCCATTGGCTCTTCAAGAAGAATATTAATATGGTAAAGCAAAATAAACCTGTGGTTGTCGACTAAGTAAAAATGGCCTGGCCAACACACAGTAGTATTCCAGAAATGCATCTGCTCTTGTGAAAGTTAAAAATAGCTTTTTAATTTGTGTGAATTTCTCTGAACAGCAAAAGAAAGAAAATCAATCTTAAAAGAAAACAATTAAAAACAGAATAGAAAAAACTTTACCTGTCATATACTGCAGGAAAACTCTTCACAGGGTGATTACAAGAGACAATTATTGGAAATGCTGGTGCTAAAAATATTAATACAGAATGTGACATAATATCCTATCATTATTAAACTGTCAGGCAGTTGCCTGGAGAGAAGTTTAAGAAAAATTTAGAACTAAATCCATTATTTTCAATGCACATATTACCTTCTTTAAAGTAGTCTTGAAAACTTTGCTAAAAGCCAGCTCCATGCAGTTATGGACAAATTGATTTTTTTAGCAATAATTGTGCTACTGTACTTAACCCACAAGGACAGGGAAATCTAGTGCAGAGACTTGCATTCATGCAGGTATCATTTGTTCCATATTAAATCTGATATTGAAACAATCAGGTGCATGTGCTATTGAAATTACTTAAATAAAGTGAACAGGAGGGGCAAATCTACAGCTGGATGGTTTGAATCTTTGCACTGGTAATTGTTGACATTTCATGTTGACATTTTTTGAGTTTGCAAAAAAAAAAAAATCAATGGAAATTAAAATAAGGGTCTTCATCCAAGATTTTTTTTTCTGGAACATGAGCTGAACAACTGCATTTCTCATTAAGTATCCTGATTTTGGCTGCTATTTCTCTTTCCTTTCAAATGACATAGCTCATAGAATCATAGGACGGTAGGGGTTGGAAGGGACCTTTGGAGATCGAGTCCAACCCCCCTGCCATAGCAGGATCATCCACTGCAGGCCACACAGAAACAGATCCAGGAGGGTCTTGAAAGTCTCTAGAGAAGGAGACTCCACAATCTCTCTGGGCAGCCTGTTCCAGTGCTCTGTCACTCTCACAGCAAAGAAGTTTCCCCTCATGATGAGGTGGAACTTCCTGTGTTTCACCTTGCTACCATTAGCTCTCATCCTATCACAGGGCACCAATGAAAAGAGACTGGCCCCTTCTAC
>JAAGNO010006941.1:15970-27277 GCA_033439905.1 Ceryle rudis
CTGCTAGTAAGAGAAACTGGTGGCGAACACTTGTCAAAGTCCTGTTTCCTAAAAATGGAAAACCAACCATTATCAAGTTTCAGATATTCTTCAGTCAACTAGCATTTCAAGCATAGCTCCTTCCTCTCCCTTTCCCTTCTTCTCTTCAGAGCAAAACCAGGAAAGTCTGAATGTCTCTGTCTGCTGTCACCTTAAGCCTTCTCTTAACTGTTTGCTTATTCCTCTAAAGAAAGATCATCTTTCTGTAAAGAACGGTAAAATCTGTCTTTGTTTTCAACAGTGCTGTGATTCTATGTGATGAACACTTCCTGTTTATGTGTGTTGGTTATGTAAAGGTTCGTAACAGGTTCTTACAGTTATTGTAAACCAAGGAATGTGTTCACATTCTTCAAGGAGGTTACATATGATATACTAATGCTGAATTCCCAGTTACGTGCATTATAGTTTTTTTCAGAGTAGACACCAGTCTACCTTCCTAACAACTGACACACAATCCAAAGATGTATACACAAAAGAGCATACTTTACTAGATGTACAGGTCACATTCTTTACCCAGTACTGATGAGGCTCTAATAATTAACATTGAAAGGACAGATTAGAATTTACTGAATTTTTGTAAAATTATTTTCTCTCTTTATTGCATTTGTTCATGTTGTATTTTCAGTTATTGGTTAGAAACTTTTCACTGATAAGAACAGGAAAAATATTATTGGCTTTCATTTAGTCAAAGCTTGTCAGTGGAGATGCATTAATACCTACTTGGATGCAAGGGACAAATAAGATTAATAAATGTTCTGAAAAATATGGTCAGTACTTCTCAAATAACCTACTTTTCAAATTGTTTTCTAAGTAATATTTGTGTTAAGGCTAAAAAATAACTCACTGCAAAAGAATGTCTGATTCCAATTCAGAAAGCTGTCATCTACTCAGAACTATGCAAACTAAATACAATATTTAACTCCTAGAGGTGAGGGATAAGACCAATGGTAGCATATGGTAATTTCTTTAATACTTGTATCTTGCATTATCCAAATACAAAACACGAGAAGATCTCACTCTTTTTTTATTGGAACTGTTGCATTCACACCTACCCGTGACAGAAAATTTAGACACAAAAAGTAAACCAAGACCAACCTCTCTTTTTCATATACAGTTTGTAGTTATCAACTCTAAAACATTTCAGCTTACAGGCTGAAGGAAAAATGCAGGGGAATTTGTTGTTCAAAATCAAGTAACTCTAATTCCAGGACTTTTGTGCTTTCTGACTGCCAAGACACAATAAGCTCATCTTCTTGTGTTGAAAACAGGTTTAACTGTGCTAGTTACACATGACAAAGAAATGGTAGTTACATGAAGCAAGTAATTTGAAAATAAAGAGAAAAAAGTGTAACACTGAAGATGATTAGACATTAGGAAGAATTTCTTCACCATGAGTGTGGTGAGACACTGGAACAGGTTGCCCAGAGAGGTGGTGGAAGCCACATCTTTGGAGGTTTTTAAGACCAGGCTGGATGGGGTTCTGAGCAACCTGATCTAGTGGGAGGTATCCCTGCCATTGGCAGGGAGGTTGGAACTAGATCATCTTTAAGGACCCTGCCAACCCTGACAATTCTATGATGGTCTGACACAGTAATAAAGAATTTTATAGACTGTGAGATTCAAAAGGAAAATTCTCAATGACTTTTGAATAATTCAGTTCATTTATTTAGGGATTGACCTTCAGATCTCCTCTGATGTATTACATTTGAAAGACAAGATGTTCTTGCCTTCCTATCATTAGCTCAAGTCAATCCTAATGAAACAAAAAGTTGTCTTGAGTGTGCAGAACTGTGACCAAATAAACTGACATATGATTATCATGATTAACTGACATATGATATGATACATTCTTATAAGTGTTTGAAAAGCTACATCTCATATAACTCATACCTCCTCCTGTCAAAACAGATTAATAGTCCTGTTTATCCACACAGCAAATGTAGCACCATCAATAGGAGATGGGCTTTACCATACAACTTGGGCAGTGAACAGCGACACCAGGACCTAAATCAAAATATAAAGCGTATATCAATTTTTTAATTTTTTTTTTTTTTTTTTTTTTTTTTTTTCAGGAGAAAAACACATGAATACCCGGGCTGGAAGATGCTGGTCTACTACTTCAGTAGTTTTGTAGTCTTCAACTAGCCTACTCTGTAGGTCCTCTCAGATCCAGATGATAAGGCAACATGATTCAGATGAAGCACTAAGAGCCCTCTGGAAGATATGTAACAAAGTTTGATTTATGCAACAAATCCTGGACATTTGTTGGGATACAATGGAGAAACCAAGTAGTTCCTGTAGCTTGCTTTGGTCTTTAGAAAAAGGAAGTTGAAACTTGGCATTTCTCCATAAGCCTTTGGAGGGTCTATAATCCTTCAGTAGAGGGGAAAGAGATACTCTGAGCATCCATACCCCACCTGCTTCCAGAAGATTCTGAATCCACATCCTAAATGTACATGGCAAAGTGAATCCTGTCTAACTGTAGCATATGAAAAAGACTGAACAGAAATGTATGCAGAAAGTTTGCATGGATTTCCATTACACTGGACTTCTGGATCCAAGTTAACTGTAGAAAAGCCAAGTATTGCAACACTTGAGCTTCTTTTTTGGATCTAGGCCCAGATTATATATATAATCATGCTAATCTGTTTTACTGTGTTTGCAATATAAACTGCCCCACAGAAAATTCTTTGACATATTTTAGATGTGGTGGCTTGTCTTCCTGGGACAGAAGTAGCCAGCAGCTAAAGCACTTATTTGTCATTGTCCTTATTAAGCACAAAGATTCTGCATTTGAACACACATTCAACATTAAAATATTGTGTAACTGATGTAGCTAAGAGCAGAGCCTGGCATTTGCAATACTTTCTGTTCCCAGCCACATGGAAACCTATCTCCAAAGGTGGAAAGAACCCATAATTCTCCTTTTCAGGAGAACCCACCTTCTCCTTTAATAAGACCTGCTGCACCGGCACAGTTTATACATTATAAACTAGATGAACAAAACCAGCCTAACACACTCTGAGGACCAATTTCTGATTATTAAAAGCCATCAGAACCTAGACAAAGAATTTATCCCATGTCCCAGACTGCAATCCAAACCCCAGGGCTGTCACAACTGAGACCTGGCGGATCCTTATTAGAGGCTCAGTGGTGCTCAGAATGTGCAAGTTCCCCAGTTCTGCAGAAAACACTCATTATGCAAAATGCAGATACTGTTTAACAAGATAAAGGGTTTTTGAAATGTGATGTAACTGTTTTTTATTTGATTCTGAAGTTTACAGTATTTGTGCCTGCTAAAGTGGTAAAGTTCATAGCTACACTCACTGTCTTCACAGAAAGAGCTATGGATGTCTGAATTCTCCATGTTTGTTCACTATTAACAAAACCAGCAGCAGGCACCACCTTACTGAGTGCACAGATTTTATAGATAAGGTTTGAACATTCTTTGTATCACCACTGGTCTATCAATTCCCCAAATTTAATCTTGTTTCCTTTCCTGCATGGTACAATTTGCCCTACCTTCACATCTCTAATTGCACCATTTTATTACGCTCAATATTTTCTTATTCATCCCATGTTTCTGACTGCATATGCAAGTTAACAGGTACCATGTATTGAACTTTCAGAAATATGCCAGGGGATAGACCTGCTTCCTTTCCCTGCCTATGTAACATACAAAGGCAGTCTGCAGATACCTGCCAAAAAACCAAACCAAACCAGACAAAAAACCAACCAAACAAGAAAACAAATTCACCAATGTAAAAATAAATAAAATAGAGGTCATCATTAGCCACAAACCAAATTGGTTTTAGGCAAATTTTCTCAGTACCAGAATACCACAAAAGACAATATAAGATAAAAAGGGAAATAGACCTTAATGTTCTCAAAGAACTTTTTTCAACATATTTGTGAAATGGAGAATTTGCAACACTGAGTACAAGAAAGTGGACCACTCAACAGAAAAATGCCAAAGGAAGGAAGAAGTAGAGAGACTGGTGATTGGTCTGCGCTGTAGCAATAGAAAGAGGATGGGATTTGTGTAGACTATTGAAAATAGTAGAACCACCAGGGCCATGAATGGCACAACACGGGAGCACAGGACACAGAGGACTTGAAACAGTCAGTTGGCCTGGGAATTGCAAAACAATACCTGAAACACAGAAACAGAATGGCTACTGATAATCTGGAAGAAAATTATCAATAACTTGCTTTGAAAATTACAAACTGTTCTGAAAATGGGAAGGACATGAATAGCCAAAACGTTTGCAGCCACTTGGATAATAGAAGCAGTACGCATTACCCCTTTGAAACAGAGTAGCCAGTGGTAAAGGATATCAAACGATAATGTGCTAGGGAAGAAAGCATTAATACAAACTGAGCTCCATAACAAGCACATTTATTAAGACCTTAACCCAAACCTTAGACATGTAGTGGTTAACAAGGCATCACTGCGACAGGTCTCTGGCACTCGTCTCACAAAAGATTTGAAAATTCTTTACTTTATGAGGACACAACAGATATCATTTAAAATAATGGGTGCAAATAAGGAATGATTAATGAATATTTCTTAAAATAGAAGAAATAAATAAGGCCTTTCTCTAAAGTTTTCAGGATGTTTGTGATAGACTACAGAAATACATTTCAATTACACTGAATCAGTAGATGCATCTCACCATTCCAGGTTATTGAGGAGTCAAAGAAATTGAACCAATTCCAGGAATATAGACCATTCACCCCTACTCATGAATCCTCCAGATTAATGAGTGCTTAAACCACTGACTGCAGAAAGCCAGGAAACATGGTATGGGAAAGTCAAGTCTCTGCTTCCACTTTTCTAAGAACTCTAAGAACTCTAAGAACTTAACCACTGGTGAAGACCGGGATATATTGGTCTGATTCAGTACAGCTGTTCTTGAATTGGATCAAAAGGAGGTGATATTGTCATTAAAACTTCAAATGGGACAACACACAAAATCTAGAAATCAAATAGAGCAAACTATTGCTTCTTTCAGGTAGTTGTAGAGAGTAATAAGGTCTCCCGTGAGCCTCCTTTTCTCCAGGCTACACAACCCCAGCTCCCACAGCTGCTCCTCATAAGACTTGTTCTCTAGACCCTTCACCAGCTTTGTTGCCCTTCTCTGGACCCACTCCAACACTTCAGTGTCCCTCATGTAGTGAGGGCGCCAAAACTGAACACAGTATTTGAGATACGGCCTCACCAGTCCTGATAACAGGGGGATAATCACTTCCCTAGTCCTGCTGGACACACTTTATGATACAAGCCAGGATGCTGTTGGCCTTCTTGGCCACCTGGTAACACTGCTGGCTCATCTTCAGCCAGGTGTCAAACAGCACCCCCAGGTCCTTTTCCACTGGGCAGCTTTCCAGCCACTCTTCCCCAAGCCTGTAGCATTGCCTGGGGTTGTAGTGACCCAAGTGCAGGACCTAGCACTTGGCCTTGTTGAACCATGAACCTTGATGGGCCTTGGCCCTTCAATCCAGCCTGTCCAGACCCTGCTGAAGAGCCTTCCTACACTAAAGGAGATCAACTCTCCTGCCCAACTTGGTGTTGTCTGCTAACTTCCCAAAAGTGCCCTTAATCCCCTTGTCCAGATCATTGACAAAGATATTAAACAGAACTGGCCCCAAAACTGAGCCCTGGGGAACACCACTTGTGACCACCTGCCAACTGGATTTAACTCCATTCACCACCGCTCTTTGGGCCCAGCCATCCAGCTGCTTTTCTACCAAGCGAAGAGCACACCTGACCAAGATATGAGCTGCCAGTTTCCCCACGAGAATGCTGTGGGAAACTGTGTCAAAAGATTGACTGAAGTCCAAGTAAACAACATCCAAAGCCTTTCCCTCAGCCGTTGTCATTTTCTTCCTGAATAACCTCACAACATCCTTGTAGTCCTCCTGAACATCCTGAACAAGGTCCTGCCTCTTCTTCCAAAGGTCATTAGCTCTTTTTTTGCCTGACTTCCAGCCAAAGCTCTCTGATTAGCCAGGCCAGCTTTCTTCCCCAATGGCTCATCTTTCAGCACATAGGACAACCTGCTCCTGTGCCTTTAAGATTTCCCTCCTGAAGAATGTTAGAACCTTTCTGGATATCTTTGCCCTTCAGGACAGCCTCCCAAAGGACTATGGTGACCGGGCTCCTAACATGACCAAAATCTGCTTTCTGGAATTCCAGGGTAGCAGTTCTGCTGGCTCCCCTCCTTATTTCTCCAAGACTCAAGAAATATTATTTTGTGCTTGAGATTCCCATGAGATGCTTTCCCAAGCTTACATAATCATGCAGGCTCAACCGTAGGGGCTGCAGTGTTTCAGGTCCACCTTGCGAGGTAATTTTGTTACCTTTGAAAATCATTTCCCAGTATCAAATGGATTATGGTGTTTAATATTTGGGGCTTTTTAAGATACATACTTGGCCACATGGTCTTCATGAGATGAAGTGGTAGCATGAATTATTGTTAAAGGTTTAGGATTAGATCAGAGTTCAGAGAAGGAACTTCAGACTAATGCTGTGTTTCACAACAGGAGTTGTGGGATTACGCCACTGGTCACGTTGCTATGTCTATCTCATATTTACATAATTTCTACAATTTTAAACATAAGACAGATGTATATCAGCAATAGAAATTAACGTTTTCTTGCTTATTTTTTCTAATGCAAGAGTCTGTCCAGCTGCAGTTGAAGCTTTCACTCAGAAAACTCCTTTAGTTCTATTTGTGCATAATGTTATTATCAGTTTAAATGTTACCTGTTCTCGTAATAAGCAACATTTGTCATCCTCCTGACCTCTCTTTCTTCCCAAAACTAAGAATATGCAAAATTTAATCTTGTTATCTCAGATAATTGTAGTAATTGGCTCCAATGTGGCTGTGTAGCTGAGAAGGGATATACAAGAAATATAAGAGAAGAGGATACGGCATGGCCTCCTCTTTTAATGTAAGCCATAGCACAAATTGACATGAATAATTGAAGCAGTATTATGCCACCTGAAATAACTTTCAAAATTTATTTCAACTTTATTCCTAACATATACAGATATGAGCATACATATTATAGAAACATCAACAAATATTAATATTTCAAACTTTTGGAAACATATAGTATACAGCCTGGAGCTCTTTGTGTTCTGGGAGAGATTAAGACAGTTTCAAAATATGTCCAGGCAATACATTAAGTACCTTAAAAAAGCCTTCTTTTTCTAATGTGCAGTGTGAATTTGTGAAAGACCTTGAGATGAATTTTAAAATAGCACAAGAATAGAGAAATGCACTTCAGTCTGCAGCTTCATTGTCATTTACTGTCCCTATAAGAGTTAAGAAAATACATTGCTGCTCATTTAATGGTGCTGACTATGTGATTGATAAGGCACTTCTTTGGGAGTCTACGTAAGGGTTCATGATCCCTATAGCTAAGCAGTTAGACTGGCCCCATATACATGGCCACAAGCACATCTACTCTCTGCCTTCAAGAGAAGGATCCATATGCCGTAGCAACTGGCAGCTATTAAAATAGCACAAATGTGTTTCATCTCTCCATTAGCTACGTTAGTGCTTCACAGGAGTGATGGACTGTTGTGACAAACTACTTATGAAGCCTGTGCCTCCATGAGACTTGAACTCTTTCACACAAAGCTGGCATCTTTATTCCTTCACTAACAACCAAAAGGCTGTGTGTAAGATGGGGGAGCCCACTGGTATAAATTCATATGCAGAGTTTAACCCTGCCTTGTTTCTTGTATCTGTTTCTACTGAGTACTATTACAGTGTTAACCACAGCCTGATTTTAAAATTTCCAGACATGAGGAAAACAAAATCTTGCACTTAATCTCATTCAAAATAGTGATTATCCTATGGGCAGCTCCCCTGTTGATCCTGTGTTGAGTCAGAAATTTATATGCATGGCACAGCAGTGACCATATCACACACAACAGTGAGTGAAACTCATGTATCTTCAAAAGAATGTGCAAGTCACTGCACCACACTTTACAACAAATTCTGTCTTCCAATATTGTATCAGATTAATCTGTACTTTTAAGTACCCATGACTGCAAAAGATTACTTTGTTGTTCTCTGTAGTATTTCTTATGTCTGAAATACATCAACCATTTATTGCACAGAGCTATGCTATGCACAGTGTAGGTTATACAGAGAAGACCGTGACAGTGACTATCATCCTTTTCACCAAGGCTCATTTTATTGTTTGTGGTCATATAAGCTGCTACACAAGAATAATATTCTGCTGTATTGTTGTAATCAATATGATAGAAAGGAGACATGCCAAGCTGTGCATTGTAATAATTCATAAAATCCTAGTGATCCCATTCCTTAACAGTACACCAAATCTTTTGCCCTGCTATCAGCTTGAAAATTTCCATCTTCCTATAACATGGCAAACTATTAGTGCAAATATTTTGCCACGTAGCAGGAGTAAAGTCAAAGGAATGACAAGCGTGAGTTTAAATAACAGAATGTGGAAATTATTTCTATTGATTGCAAGAACTCTTCAGCATCACTCTTTTAATTTGCACTGCAGTTGTTCCACTGCCTTGAGAATTGTTATGGCAATATTTATGGCTGCAATTGAATAGAAAGCATTCATAGTGGAGAAATACACACATGCCACAGCTGATCTTGTGCTACTTTTATTACGCAAATGTAAGTACCTCAAGCATCTGCAAACTCTTATGAGAATAATGTGCTCATATCAAAAATCCCAGTCATCTGGAGGGTGCAGTTTGGTGCCATTGATACACTAGCATGTTGTCTCTGAAGTTCTCTCAAAATGTTTTTTAAAGAAAAAATACAAGTACTTTCCATTATGCATATTAGGGGGGAAAATTAATCAATATATTTAACTTTTATAATTGTAACATAATTGGCATATATAGGCTGCCTTTTCTTTAAAACATGGACAATTGGAAAAAAGTTTTAAATTTAGTCTCCGAAGCTGAAGTTTGGGTTTTTTTTTTAATTTAGTTCCATCTTGAGATTCCCTCTTCTGGTTTAGCCAGTGCTAATATTTTGCATACTTATAGGCATACAGTACATGTACAGACAGATATGAACCCATTTAGACAATGCCAGAATTCAGCTTCACCATGAAGATTGCAAAGTTTGGACAAGACTTGTGGTTTAGGAATAAATGGGTAGTAACTGTGCAGATTAACACAAGCATTGAGTGTTAAACTGCTGTGTATGTAAGACCAGACATATTCCTCTAGAATTATAGAATGGTATGGATTGGAAGGCACCTTAAAAATCATGTAGTTCCACCCCCCTGCCATGAGTAGGGACACCTCCCACTAGACCAGGTTGCTCAAAGCCCCATCCAATCTGGCCTTGAACACTCTCAGGAAGGTGGTATCATCAGCTTCTCCAGGAAACCTGTTCCAGTGTCTCATCACCCTCACAGTAAAGAATTTCTTTCTAATATTTAATCTACCTTCTGTCAGATAAAAACTATTACCCTTCTTCCTACAACTACTCTGTGATAAAGAGTTCTCCTCTTTTCTGTAGGCCACTATATGGTCCTGTAAGCTTCCTTTAAGTACTGGAAGACTGCTGTAAGGTCCCCCTGGAGCCTTCTGTTCTCCAGGGTAAACAACCCCAACTCTCTCAGCCTGTCCTCATAGGGGAGGTGTTTCAGCCTCTTGATCATCTTTGTGGCCCTCCTCTGGACTCTTTCCAACAGGTCCATGTCTTTCCTGTGTTCAGGATTCCAGAGATGGACACAGTAATCCTGGTGGGGTCTCATCAGAGTGAGGTAGAGGGGCATAATCACCTCCACACTTCTTTTGATGCAGCCCAGGATGCAATTGCCTTTCTGGGCTGTGAGGGCACATTACTGGCTCATATTAATTTTTAATCCACCAGTACGACCAAGGTCTTCTTGGCAGGACAGCTCTCAATCCACAACCACTCAGCCTGTACTTGTACTTGGGATAGCCCCGACTCATGTGCAGAACCTTGCACCTGGCCTTGTTGAACTTCTTAAGGTTCACACAGGCCCACCTTTCAAGCCTGTCAAAGTCCATCTGGATGGCATCCCTCCCCTCCAGTGTGTTGACTGCATCACACAGCTTGGTGCCATTGGCAAACTTGCTGAAGGTGCTCTCAATCCCACTGTCTATGTTGCCAAGAATGATGTCAAACAGCACTGGTCCCAGTACCGACAACTGAAGCACACCACTCATCACTGATCTCCACTCAGACACTGAACTGTTTTCCGCAACTCTTTGAGAGTGACCATCCATCCAACTCCTTATCCACCAAGTGGTCTACCCTTCAGATCCATGTCTTTTCAGTTTAGAGTCAAGGATGTCATGCAGGACGGTGTCAAATGCTTTGCCAAGTCCAAGTAGATGACATCAATTGCTGCTTCCTTATCTGCCAATGCTATAAATCCCATCATAGAAGGAGTACTACACTTTTACAAATATGATGGATAGTTGCTTACCCACTTAATCTGCTATTTCCCTCAGGACCTGTGGAAGCATCTCATCAGGTCTCATGGACTTGTGTACCTTCATGTTCCTTAGATGGTCTCGAACCTGATCTTCTCCTGCAGATGGTGGTTTGAATAGACTTTCTTTTGAAATTCTTGTCACCTGAACCCTGTTTGAGTTGTATTGGAGATTTGTGTTGATTAAGTTCAAAGGGGAGGATGGAGAGCAAGAAAGGTCCTGGATGGTCAGCCTTTTAGTTCTGACAAGGCTAAGACAATTCTAGATCAAATAGCTGTAAATACACATGCCCATGATATGAATATGTGTATGGGCAGTGCTTTCCAAGGAACTTTCACTGGTAAATCACCTTCCTTTTAGCATTTTCACCTAGTTGTATGTAGAACTTTTTTGAGCCCCATCCTAATAAAATATACTCTCACTGAGACAGTACAGTCACGCAGACAAGATGAATCAATTTTAGTATACATGAACTTTGTATCTGTGTGGCTTAGAAATAGTCTGAGAGACATGGTCTATATACTCTTCAGTCTCTGCAACACTATTTTTTTCCTCTTGCTAGTTGCATCCAATTCTCTATATATTTCAGGTCTCGCAGGATGATCTTTTGTTTTTGTCACAGTTTCTTTTTTAACACCAATACCTGTATGGATATTTTTTAATGTGATGGGTTTTTCGGAATTCCAGGTTTGGGATGGAGGAAGAAGTTTGAAAGTGAATACTTTTTTTTTTTTTTTTTTAATGCATAGTGGTTTGGAGTCTACTATAATGCAAAGTAAAGCGTT
>JAAGNO010006941.1:27344-38830 GCA_033439905.1 Ceryle rudis
GTATCAGTGCATTTCTATAAAAATAATATATCATTAAATATTCAATATATAAATAGTGCATATTATATATAAATTATTTAGCAATATAATTAACAATTAATTGAAATGGGTATACTAGTCAACACAGTGTGTGGATTAGGCAGTCAATGTTACCTGCGCAGCATTTTTGGATAAGCGACTTTACATAAGGGTCAAGCTATCTTATTTCTTTATAATATTGTTTTCTCTGAATTTATTAATCTGAATTGTAAAAGTTAAGAAACAGAATGAAGACTGTCTGTTTAAGTTGCCCAGCACTTGTAGTATTGTGATATGATATGGGATTTGGCAAAGTAGAAGCACTGTTGTTACTCAGCTGAACAAGTTACTTCAACCTTATCCTTAGTCCTCCAGAAAAGGTACTTCTGTGTTGTCATTGGAAAGCATAGGGTAGATGAAATAATGTTAGAATATTTCTTTTCATTATCCTCCTTCATCATGTGACTTTGTCTGGCTTATTGCATGCAATTTAAACCTTAAATCCACAATGAAAGGAGTTATTTTATCTTAGGTTTATCTATGAAGCTTGTTACCATAGGATTGGAGTAGCCTATCAACACAGATGAGTTTTCCATGTCAGCTCTGTGACATGGTATTTTGTAACTTTCATCAATATTTATCCCAGTATTTCCAGAAGCAGCATCTAAACTGAGTGCTTCATTGCCTGTGTGCTTCACTGGAGATTTTCATAACCTCTCCTATAGCTACCAGTCACTCATGGTGTCTGCTGGCTTCAGCTGTACTGACTTGTCAGCAGCTATGAAATCAGACTCTGGCTGGGAACCCAGAAAACAGGGAACATATCATTTGAGGTTCAGTGTGGTTGTTTTCTTAGTATAAAATGCAAATCCAGCCTGGATTTGCAGTCTGGAATAAACTTGCACCACAGTCTGCACTAATCCTCACTTTACTAAGTTTATAGCTATTTGTTTAAATTCTTACTGTTAATATCATCCTTTGAAATAATGCACGTGGTTCTTTCCTTTATATATACATGAGCTTTACAGTGAAAATAGTGCAATGCCTTCCAAGGGATAAGGTGTGCCAGTCAGGTTGAATTTTTTTATATATGTGCCCCAGTAAATGTCTTTATGTCGGTCTTCTCATGTGTAACACAAAGAAGACTCGCAGAAAACTCCAGAGAGCTCCTTATAGTTTAATATCTATTTATTTATTACTCTAACAGCAGTCAACAAACATATCTTAATAGAGATCTTTTCTGCACTAAACCAATGTGAAGTGTCAGAACTTTTGCCATTTCTGTTAAAGGGATTATTAAAACTGCATCTAGGCTGTGGTACATATCATTTCTATAGAAAATGGAACCTTGTTCAATGCAACCCTATGTGAACCCCTGGACTTGGATGAGTTTAGTACCATTGAGTCTAGCAACAAGCTAGTAGCTATGAGAGTACTGGAAGTGTGCTTCTTTGGGTGGCAGCCCAGCTATGTCACAGCTGATGCTGAATCTGATCCCAAGGGATGGGGCTGGGTCCTGGGTCCTAGAAAACATAAGCTTCTATGTCTTTTCTCCTCTGAGGACTCATTCCATGCTTCTACTTATTGTAGACAAGTTTTATCACTTTCAGGATTCTAAGAGGAAATGCTGCCTTGAATGCAGAAGCAGGGCCCATGCTAGGTCTCGCATTTGCATGGTGTCATGCTATGCCAGAGGCAACTAGCACCCAGAGCACCAGGTATAATTCAGAAGTGCGTTGTAGTTTTCTGTTCAAGGCAGATCAGATCAAGGTGAATTGTTATTAAACTAGAGCTAATAAAGCCTATTTTTTCCTGGTGGCGATACTAGTGGTGTTTTACACCACATTATCTCTGAGTCACATCCTTCATGCTACACAATGTGAATTTAAATGTCTAATTCAGGTGCTAAGAATCACCATCTAAAGATGCCTATATTCCTCCAGAGACTGATATAGACAATTTAGGCTCTTGAATGTAGGTGTTGTGTATCAAGCAATTCAGTAATTGAAACTAGATGGTATACGTGTCTAGCAGAATGGGGTTCACATCATACTCTTGTGTGCTATTACCCGGAAAATGACACCAGAAACAATTATCGGAAAGATATTGCTAGAAAAAAAAATGGAATGTTGAAAGAAAATGTCAGCTCACTGTTCTCCTTGTTAGAGCTGTTCTTCAGTTAAAAGTAAACAGAAGTAGAAATACTTTATAGCTACCAAAGTACTTGGTATGGGCAAGGATCTGTCTGAGACGAGTCCTCTCTTAGCATCTGTTAACAAAGAAGGGAGGTGAACAGATGCACAAAACATTAGTTACATGCCACATGCACAATAACTAGGATACTTATATTAGAGAAAAAAAAAGATATGGAGTTCAAGTGATTGTAAGACTGCAACTCATGTCTGGAAATTTACAGAAATTAATCTTTTATAAATATTCCCAGAGGCAAATGTTATTTTGACTGCAGCTGCAGCCAGCAATGGTAGGGTGAAAGAGCTTGAAACAAGAAAAAATTGTGGTCAATTTTGTCCTTTTTTGAAGTAAAGAGTAAGTTTGTATTCTCTCTAAGATTGAAGTAGCAAAGCAAGTCTCCTGAAGGGCCTAGCCTAGAAGAGCTCACATGTTGTAGATCAATAGCAGCTAGTGAAGTGCTATGGTAATGATGGGCAGCAAAGCAACAAGAGCAGCGGTAGAACTGAAAGGCAGCAGTACAAATAACGAAAGTTGTCTTTTATCCAACAATACATTCTCTGAAGTGCCACATACTTTAGAGACTGACTATTTCAGATACTTAGCTAGGATTTGGTTAGTCTACATTTGAACTGCTGCTCTGGACCTGTGAGAAAGTTAATAATCTTGCCTACAGCTAATTTATCATGTAGGTTTAGTTTTCATCTTTTACTGGTTTATTCTTTTACTGTGTTCCTTTATGCTCTTATTAAAGTTAGGTTTTTTCGAACCACTTTGACCAGTGCAGATACTCCTCACTCTTTCATGCCTTTGTGCTTCAAGTTTCAGAGAGGAAGCCTTAAAGCATAGTTTCTTAAGCTTTCAGAAGATAATGGTAGAGCTCATGCTGGCTTCTTTTAAGTGTTAATGGACATAGTCAGTTTATGGTTGCTACTGCTTAGGCAGCCATAAACTTCCAACTTATCTTTATCTTCCATGACAAGACCTAAGAGTTGAGTTCAACATGTTCCATGCAGAATTATGTCTTTGCAATTTTTATTTTTTTTTTTTTGCAACTTTTACTGCATTGGACTTGCACAAAAGGTTACTTTCTTTACAGAAACACAGAATCAGAATCACAGAATTTCTGAGGCTGGAATAGACCTCCAAGATCATCAAGTTCAGCCTGTGACCCAACACCATGACATCAGCTAGACCATATCACTATGTTTAGTTTGTTTTTTGGGTAGGGATTTTTTTTGTGTGTTGTTTGGAGTTGGTTGGTTTGTTTGTTTGTCTGTCTGTTTGTTTGTTTTTTCTGCCAAAGGCCCTTGAGATTGATGTCTTAAAATAAGCTAATTAAGCTCTGAAGTTTTTAACCAATTATAAAAACTTATCAAGTATGTGCCATCCAATAAAATCCCAAATGCCAAACATTGCAAAACTCAGTCAAGTGTTTTCTCTTGCATATAACTATTAGTCTCTTTCAGCTGAGAACTTACAGGTTTACTTGCTGAATTTATTGAATTAAAGGCATTTTGTGCTCTGAACTTCACTGTTCATCTCAGCAACAGTATTCAATGGGTGCCTGTAGTGGAGAACTGTTACTGTACCACTGTATTTTTGATTAATAGCACTTGCTTAGAATCTCTGACATGGTCCAGAAAACCAGTTTGTGCCATCTTGATATTATGATCAGAAATAAATCAATTTTGCTATCTCTTTTTAGTCAGAAAAGATTACTGTGATCCAGTCACGAGACTGATGCTACTGGTACCTTGGAAATTACCATAGGATAGTTTTCAATGGTGACGTGGCACCATGAGGTAGGTGTTCCTGTGTGAGTCCCCAGGCTGGAGTCCAGGAACTTCTGACTTGTCTCTGTTCTCTCAAAATCTACCTCAGAAGGGCATAAAAATGGTTAAATCATTAAAATTACTGCTGTATCCAAAAATGGTTTGTGGCCTAGTTTCAGTTTACAGTTTGATACAAATTGAATGGAAAATATTATGTCTTGTAGATGATAAATGTTAAGTGTTTTCAAGGTACGTTAGAGGTTGCCTATAACCTACAGTCTTCAGCTGCTGTTTTAGTGTCAGCATCTCTTTAAAAAAAGAGATGTATATTTACTTGTCCATTTCCAGTTAGTCATCGATTTATAATGACAGTGCAGTGGGAGTGACTGTCCTTCATTGCCAAGTTCTTCTTATTTGCTTGGATTGCAACCAATTGTAAAAGAAAACAACACAGAAAAATCACAATCCTCCCTTTTTGTTCTTTCTCAGATCATGCACTGATTGTCCCTCTAACTTCTTTTGGCATGAGCTGCACCTTCTTGGCCTTTTACCAATACATGCAAGGGATACAAAGTCTTTCTTCAGAGTAAAAAATATGTCAGATGCCTCTTGAAACCAAGTACTTTTATTTTTTCTTCCCCTGAAAGAGAAGGTAGAAATACTAATAGGAAAAATTACTCAACACCATCAGTAATATATTAGTCTGCAAATTACTCCTGTCCAATTCTAACTACTTACTCTCTGGTTTTCAGTGAGAAGTTCAAGACACGATCTAACTCATTTCTGCAGTTGTCAAGGGTCTCTCCACAGGCAGTGGGAATAGGCAAATGTGTCCAGAACGATTCACCCTCTGGAGACCTCAGTTCCCATCTAAAAGCAGGGATAAAGCACTTTGCTGCTTCGGAAATGTATTCTGAGTATAAATGCATTGAAGAATGTAAGGCATTTGCACTTTGACATTACAGCTGTGTCAGTGCTGGAGACAGACCATGTTACAGCGTCTTTGCAACAAAAATGGTCAGAAAACTTACTGTGTCAGGGTAACTGTGTGATAGGAAATGGAGTTTGGCTTGAACTGTGCTTCTGAAATTTCCTTAGGCATTTGTGATGACCGAAGAAACAGAGGCTGTGAGGACAGTACTTCCTTCTGATAGAGGACTTACAGCATATTTGTGCTCAGAAATGAGCAGAGCTCTGAAAGGGAGAAGACTTCAAGCAGAACACTAAAAGGGAAAATAAATGGTAGTGCCAACTGATCATAGGCACTAAGGAGGATTTACAGCAATAAGTAAGCTACGTAGAAAACAAGCATTACTGTAGAGCAAACCACTCTTCACTAAAAGACAAGTTCATCGCCCTGTAATGGCCTGAGTCTCAAGAGAAATCTGGAGGGAATGTAGTCCTTGAAGATTGCCTAAGAACTAAGTGCACACAGGCTGATTTAATCAAAGCAAGTCACCCATTAACACATTAACATCTCCACATCCCAAGCTCTTTGTATCTCACAGTATCTTTTCTCTCTGGACACAGAAGAGAAGGCTTTTCTCTCTAAAAAATATCCTATACTAAAAATCCTATACTAAAAATACAATCAGAAAGCCATTTATGCCTCCCTTTTTATTTTTCTTTTTTTCTTTTTCTTTTTTTTTTGGTAGCTTGTGGGTTTTGTGTGTTTGTTTTTCAAGCTGAGGATATGATCTCTGTTATGGACCCTTGTGTTCATTTCCATTGCCCATTCTGCTTCACTTCCTGAATCTTGATTCAGGGCTTCTCCTCACCATGAAGAGATTCAAAGACCTGTCTGGTGAGTAGGATGGAAGCCTCTTCTGCACTTGCAGAGCAATGGGACTCAGAATAGCAGCATCCTACTGTGAAACCCCGTACTTCTCCTAGAGCTCAGATGCTGATGAAATATGACTAGCCAGAGTGGTGTTAGTCCCTGTTGGTGGTGATGTGGGGCATGAGTGTGATGGGATGGCACCTCCTGAATTACCCAACACCTGGGAAAGGAAGACTGGTGAACTGAATCACCAGACCTGGTAGACACAAATCCAAAGATTATGTTTATTAACGTTAAACAGTCATGTCCACCCTCCCCTTTCTAAGGCCTCACCAGGGGAAATCATTGTATTCACGATTCACAGTAACTGTCAGCGATGCTGTAGAACCACTGTGTGGAATAGCTTCTGGTAGGGAAAAATAAGAAAATAATCAACAACTGGCTAGCTGGAGGGACAAGGCTCTGATCTAAATGACCTTGAGGTTCCTTGGTCACAAGGCAGAGTCTGGCAGAGAGGCACTCATGCTAATCCCAGTCTCTGTCCAGACCATGATCAGAGGTCATGACACAAACCTTGCTGACCTAGGAGCTGTGCTGGCATTTATCACTCCAGCAAACAGTACACTTGCCTGCCCAATGAGTTAAGTAGCTCTGAAGTGAAGTTGCAACACACAAAGCTCATTAGCTTATTGTGAAATAAGCAGAATGTTATGGAATAGCACAGATTATCAGAAAAGGATAAAGAGGACCAACATCCCCTTTGTACCTGTAGACAGGATTATCAGGTCATGGCTTAACTTTAGCAAGTCTTGCTGCTTCCAACACTTACATGTACATAATTGGTCTAAACACCTTGTTGTTCAACCAGTTTTGATCCCCTGATAAACTTAAGCGCTAGCTATAGGGCAAATTTTTGATGCTTATGAAATAAAGGAAAAGAATTAGTGTTTTGATGGTTACAGCAGCACTTCATTTCTGTTCTGCCAGGCTGCATTTCACATTCAGTACAAATTTCTTTGGTTCTGCCTTTGAAGCAGAAGAGGGGAGCCTCATCGTTCTCAAGGATGAAGGTTTGGGTTAAAAAAATATAATGAAAACTACATTAATAGATGGAAGTCAACTGTTCTGCACTCTCAGCTGCCTATAAATGGCCTTTTCACTGATAAATAGATAACTAGCATGCAGAAATAAGGGGAACATTTCTCTTATTAGCTAGAGACATTAAAAAATTTGTTAGTCTAGATTATGGGAACTTGGAGGAATTATTTTTCTTTAAATTCTAAGGAATATCAGGCAACTTAGGGATGGGGAGAAGAATAGTTGGATATTTTAAAAGGGAGTTTAAAAGTAGTAGGAGATACATCAACATAGCAAAGGAAGCTTCCAAGTGTAATGTCCTCTATATGTGCACATACTAAGTATTTGGGGAAGGAGAGAAGAGGTAATAACCATGAACTGAGCTGGCAGCATTCAGAGGCAGAAGGAACAAAAGCCTGCTCTAGAGCAGATAAATGAGACATTAATATTAAAAATGGGAAGACAGATAATGATCATACCCATTGTGTACTTTGGAATATAGTGATGACCATAAAGGATGATTGGCGCATGACTGAATGCTGAAAAGAGTCTAGGAAAACATGAGGAAAACTGATCATCCTTATTGAGAGCCAAATTGATCCTCTTTGTTTTGAGCAACATAAAGATTATTATATGAGGAGGGAGCACTAAGTGGTCCAGTGCATCTACTCTACTGTTCTCAGTAAAAATCAAGTCATCCTTATTTGTCATAATCAAATTTAATTAGACAAAAAATGAACAAGTTAGTATACTTCAGGCGTAGCCTGTCAGCATTGGATTTTGATTTAGACTTAGTTCTGCAGTTTTATGAGCTTCAAATGCCTTGAAAGAGGCCATTTCAGTTTGTGACCCAGGACACTCTGCAGCTGTTTATCACTCCCATTTTAGCAAAAACACAAGGTCTATGAATAAAACAGCAAGAGAAAGCAGGCAGAAGAACTGTAACTAACAGCATTCATTAGCTCATTCTGCTATTAATGAAAGCACAGTTTAGAATCAATATTTGTTTTTTCTTTAGTTTAATGACAAATGTTCCCGATTAGGCTTAACTTCCACTTTTGTAGCAATAATCGTGGTCTCCATTTTGCTGGAAAAGGAGTAAGATGATTACCGCCTCACAGGGACATATGGGGAATAGATTCTACTATATACAATTGTGTATATTTGTAAATTTAACTCTCTGTTTGAATACATGACCAGACTGACTTGGAGACTTGATAGATATTATGTAAATGAGACTGGCACAAAAGTTTTTGGGTTTTTTTCCCTCTAGTCCTATTACCCTGTGATTTCCAAACTCAACATATTTCTCAGCCCTGCTTTGATTATCAGACACTATTCCATTCCTGGATCTGGTGCTCTCAGGCCAGAGGCTGTGGAAAGGCAGCTCAAATGTTGCCAAACAAGGACTCCCATAATTACTGATCTCATCAAGTAAATGTCTCAGTGCTCAGTGTATTACCTTCATGTAGTGGCCCTTCTGTCTGAATTCAGGTGCTGTACTTCTGGCTGCAGCTGCTGTGGACAGCAAAGCTCTCGTGAGTATGAGAATGATCAGGTCCTCCCTTATCTGAGACTGGCAGATAAAAAGCAGCAAATATTTTAAACAGCAGAGTTCAGAGCAGTACTGATCTCCTAGCATTAAGAATTAACAGATTTTATTTTAGTTATATGAATGAACAAGTCAATTCAGAATAGTATTAAAGTTTTGTTTCTGAAAAATATCTTCACTGTCTCCTTTCCTCTAAAATACTTATTCAAATGTATCTTTCAATCACATATCTATAAAAAAACTTGCAAGAAAATAACTAAATCTTGAAAGCAGGGAAAGGAAGGTAGTTCCCCTCACCACTCAATAGAGAAGGAGTTAACTGATTTCTGATACCAGAAAAGCCCATGAGTCCAAGGCACTGCAGTCATGGGTACAGAAACAAATAATCAGATCAGTGACCAGATAAGAGACTCTCCAGCAAATCTTTGCAATTTATATTTCAGTTACAAGAGTGGGCTGGAAATGATCATAAAGAACCACAGCATGTCTAAAAATATTAAGCTGAACTGAAGCACAGCTGTGCAGCTGAAAGTGGGGAAGGAAAGAGGTAGGATCTGACAAGGCTGGCAAAGGTTTGGGAAGAATATTAATACATATAAATGTTAATGTTCTCCTTTTGCATGGAACAGACTCCAGAAAGGGAGGCCTGGTGTAAGATGCAGCAGCTGAAAGGGTCAATTGAGACAATGAGGACAGCTGCTCTATTATTTTTAATTCCAGCTGTGTACTTCTGAACAGTGATCTCTAAAACCTGTGTCTGGGTGGAAGTAAGGGGGCCTGTGGTTGGAGATCACCAGCTGGGAGGACAACTCTCAGAAGTTTACACAAAGCACCATTTAAAAGCTGAGTGCACTGGCTGAAAATAAGTTTTCATTTCAGTTACATAGACAGAAAACTGGTAGACATTTGGATGGATTATAATAAATCCCCCTTTGTTTTTACCCTACTGAGTTTTAAATTATGGAAATTAATTACAGACAGCTCAAGCAGACAGATGACCATGGCTACATCTGTGCTACTAAATGAAACAGAACCAGTCACAGATGGGCAATGCCCACACTACATAGCTTTTGGCCATAAGTTTCCTCTGGGCCCCCATCCAGTACTTGTATAGCATAATGGTTATTTCTGTGCCGTAGCTAAAATTGTGTGAAGGCTCAGTTTTCAGTCTGCTAGACCAGTGTTTTCATAGTGTGAAACTGAGGGCATGCATTGCACAGCCCTGACACGTACCATGTTGCAAACCTGGGACTTCATACGTTGCTGATACAGCACTGGTGAACGGTATAAGAACAAGGAGCCAGCTCTGATGATTGAGGTATCTCCATACTGTCTACTGGAAGCTGTCTCCTGCCAGTTTTATCCCCCTGGCATTATTTAGGACTTGTGGACTCAGGTCAAAACTATGTCAAAAAGCATTTTAAATGATGGGGGTGATCCAGGGCCTAGTGAGCATGCTCATTGTTTGGTCCTGTTATATTTAGCATTACAGTACGCCTGTCCTGCTCCTCATGTGGCATGGCTTCTCTTCTTCCCTCGTAACAGTGGCCTCTCTTCCTTCAGCAACCACTAGCTCCATACAGCACTGTAGTGACTGTGGCTTGCTCTAAAGGAGGGACTATGGGCAGAAGGATGTATCACGCAAGGGACTTCATACAGAGATAGGCAGTATTAGTAAGACAAGAAAGACGGTTCACTGAACAGTGTGTTTCACATACTGGAATGTGTGATTTGGACCATGCAGGCTCTGAGGAGCCTCAGTAGAACCCAAGGCAGGGTTGAATTGCTGACTGGGAGCCTCCCAGGAGCCAGGCACTTTGTTCACACTAGGTTCAGCAGATGGACCACACCAGGGCTGATACTTTATGACTGAGATTTCAGATTTTGTGACTTCAGGGCAGCCAGATCCAAGCACCTCTATTTCCCTTTTGCAAACGAAGCTGAAGGCTTGGGACGCTGGGTAGCAAAACTAAGGTGATAACTGATCTTCATGTCGTCAGGTCTGGAATGACATTTTCAGAAATTAAGTTCACTGTAAAATTTCAAAATATTCAGGTTTTGGTCCAAATCAAAATAAGGCAAACAAAAGAGAGTAAAAAACTAAAAGTATTTCCATTGAACTGGAAATTTTCCTTTTTATTCAGCTCAGTAGCAGGATTATTAGAAAAATGAAGTACAAAGCATGTTCAGAGGTATCTTCACCCCTACGAGAACTGACTATTGTATCAGCCTTCCTGAAAGAGGACTAGAGCAACTTGATAAAAGCAGAGTCAAAGCCAAGAAGCAGTAAGTTACTATCAATATACCCGGGGAAAGCAGGGTAGGAGGTGAGCAATTTCAGGTAGAGAGCAACTTTTGGCACACAGAGTAATGGATTTTTTGCAGGCTATGAATATATTTAAGCAGGAAATGAGATGAATACTCAGAACCATTAGAGAAGCTAAGTTTTTTTGCCCCAGATTTGATGCCATGTTGCTTAAGATGGGATCTGAGACAGTTCAAGGTATTTAAAAGACACAATAGCAAGAAGTAGTGGATTAGACTCCTGCTTATAAGCTTCAAGGGGTGTGTTGAAGAATATCATCCTTCCCTCTCTGCCCTTGTACGTAAGCAGCGGGGAGTCAATGGTGTGTACCTGTATCTCATGACACCTAGCTGTCAGGATGTATATAGGCTCTAAACCTGATCGTATAGGTTGGGGATGTTTGTGTTTCACTTTTCAGCAGTTATTCAAAACTTTCCACCCATTTCTAGTTTTGCTGCATCTGTAAACTTCATTAAAATCAGCAGATGGGAGGTGGTGGAAATAAATGAGTCAGTCACAATTTATAGCCATGACAGTATTTTGTTGGAACCACTGAAATAATTACATACTAAAGACAGTAATCTTACTGTCATAATCCTTGTACTGCCTGCCCCAGTCCATCCTACCCTGTTGTATGTTTCTCTGTATATGTCCACTGTAAATAAATGGATGAGTCTTGGAGGTCCCAGTCCTTTAGACAGCTCTGAAATCTCAGCATTGGACTTCCACATCTTCTGCAGGGTATCAGCAATAGTGAATGTGCTCCACAAGTAACAGAAGCTGTATTTT